>BOSO01001904.1:5740-171380 GCA_018403395.1 Gorsachius goisagi
TGAAGAAGTTTTTCCTAATGTCTAGCCTAAACCTGCCCCAGGGACCTGGTTCTTCTGTGCTGAGTGGTGGACCCAAGTGATAACGCATTTTACCTTTGATTTCCCTTTATCTAGGTCCAGGTGTCAACAAGGCAGGGCCCTGGGAAGGCAGCTGTATTCCATCACCACAGTCCTGTGGGATCACTCCTGGGATCAGGAAGGGAGGGCTGAGCAGGGCAACCCTTGGGCGAGACAGACACCGATGAGTAGGATCATCCAGCCCCAGCCAAGTGGCCCCGTGCAGGAGAAGGAAGGCTCACACCCAGCAGGGCCACCCGGCGCCCCCGGGGGAGTAGCCCCTGCCCCAGCCTGCTGTGGCATACAGGGGACCGTGGTCCCTCTCGCAGGTAATCGATGGCAGCAGATCCTGATCGCTTTCATTATTATTATTTTCTTATGCATGTGCGCACAGGAGATTTATCGCCAGCTATGAAGGCAAAATCAATTATTCATGTTATAAATTAGAAAATGATTTATGTTTGTGGGAGGCCAAGCAGCGTGGAGCCCCTGGCCACGTGGGAGCTGGGTTTGTCTGGGAATGGCACCAGACACCCCCTGCCAGCACTTCCCTGGCCTCTCCGTCCCTGCTGCACCCTGGGGTGTCCCACCCAGGGGTGCCCCCATCCCGTCACAGCTCAGGGTGACCCAGGGACAGTGACTGGGAGGGAACACCCAGCCTCTCCCACTCTGTCAACCCAGGTGCCCGGGGACAGAGCCTGAGGAAGGCTGGGGACCGTGGCGGCTTGGTCGCCCGGGCCGGTGCGGCAGGATAATGCTCCATGGCAGTTTCCATGGCAGCAGCAGCGCTGTCTGAGTGCTGTGAGGTGTGGGCTGTGGAAGGACCCCCTCGTTTTTCCCCGCTGGAGACATCCTCAAGTGTCCCCTCCAGCCCCAGCAGCTCTGTCCATGCTCCTGCCTCCTGCAAGGGACACTGTGGTACCCTGCAGGCTGCCACCGATGGGGACAGGGACCCATTGCACTGCTGACACCCCTACGATCCCCAGGAAAGAGGGGATGGGTGAGGGCAAGGGAGCTGTGTAAAGGCACCCTGCTTGCACCAGCCCCTGAGGCCAGCTACCTGAGAGCGGGGCTACAGGGCTTTGCGTGGCCGTGGCCCACCTTCTCCTGGGCTAGGGGCGTCTCAGGGGTCCTGTGAGCCTTCCCAGGCATGAAGATCCCATTCCCCAAAGGCTGACTGATGTTCTGCTCAGAGCAGGGTGGCACTGGGCTCCCACTGCTCCCTGTGCTGGGGCAGGGGGTTGGCTGTTGCTGCCTGGTCTGCCCCCAGCCCAGCCATGCCCTGGGCGCTCAGCCCAGCGCTGGTGGGAGCTGCAGCATCCCATGGCTCTGCACTGGGGGGCCCAGCACCGCAGTCCTGGCTGCCTCGGCATCCTAAAACCCACTGCCCATGTCACGCAGCCAGCAGGAGCGAGTGCTGGGAGCCGGCCGGCCGCTCTCCGCTGATAGTCAGGGCTGCTCTTGCTTCTGAAGAGTCTTGATCTAAAGCTGCCGTGTCTGTGCCTCCCAGGGGACGGCAGAGCGGGCCGGGAGTGCTGCCTGGCTCGCCTTGTCTGTTCATCTGCAGCTGCGTCAGCCGGGGCTGCGGGGAGGTGTAGGCTGAAAGGAGCAGCGCGGGAGAGAAAGGAGCTGTCAGCGGACCCAGATCTGGGTCTGATCGCAGGCGAGCCGTGCATCCAGCTCCCGCTCGCGCAGCATCCTGCGCTGCGCTGAGCCCTGCCCCTCGGGACAGGAAGGAGAGGCAGCTTGGGGCGACCTCGGCCCTGCTCTGGCTCCCGAGCAGCCTTTTCTCCCCCAGCCACCAGAGAGCCTGTCACCCCCTGTGACTCCCAGGGCTGTCAGGGAACTGAGGACTTGCTGGCTCAACACACACATGGGGGTGTCAGAGGAGGGAGGGGGTTTGGCTGTCCCCCGGCTCCCCACCAGGCTGCGAGCAGGAGGAACACCGGCAGCCAGGCATAGCTCGGGGACAGGGAACCACCTTGTCGTGGGGTACTGAGGCTGCTGCAGCCACGTCAGCCCCCAGCCAGCCCTGGGGGCCCTCTGGGGCCGCACGCAGGGTGCAGAGGAGTCCCTGTGCGCTCTGCTCTGGCTCTAAAAGAACCAGACAACCCGGGGAGCTCAGAGACCTGCCAGCGTGGCACAGGACCCCCTCCCCTGAGCTGTGAGCACTGGCCTTAGCACTGAAATAAATGAGTCACGTTCTGGGGCCGAGCATCGCCTCAGGCGCCTTGCTGCGCCCTGGTCCCGGGGAGCCCAGCGCCGGCCCGTGCTCGTGCGAGCATCCCTCTGATTTATTGCTGCAGAGCAAATGCTTACAGAGTGGTTTTGGCAGAGGAAAGCCCTGGGGAGCTGCAACGGGCATGCAGGGGCAAGGAGGGAGTCAGCTGCAGAATGCAGGGTGCACCCAGAGCACCCACAGCCCTGGGTCTCTCCCCCACACCCGGCCAGGGGACACGCTCAGCCCGCAGGGAGGGGACTGCGGAGAACTCGGGGCTGGGGTGGATTAGATCTGCTTTGCATTATTGCACCAAACACCTGGGGACTCGGCAGCTCGTGACAGCGCTGTATAATGTGAGGAAGCAGCCCGCGGTGCGGGCAGGCGCCGGTGCTGCCGGCGGCTCGCAGGCAGGGAGGCAATGGGGCCGTGCCCCTCGGAGCATGGGCTGGCTGAGGAGGGGGGACCCGGGATCTCTTGCTTCCTGTTTCCCTGCACATCTACAATGAACAGGCACCGACGGCAGCGCTTGTGCTGCAGGAATCAATACCGCTCCAGGAGCGGCCTGGGTGCTCCTCCCTGCGCTCCCCCGGGAGCCTGCCCACCAACACCTCTCCCTGAGCTATCCCTGTTGTCTCCTTCCCGCTATTGTCTCGCTTTCCAGCACTCTCAGCAGGACGGTGCAGCAGCACCGGGTGGCCAGTGGCAGCCCTGGGACCGGGGAAGCTTTGCTAACCTGGATAGCCTGGCTCCTTCGGGAGATGGGGGGAATAAGCAGGAGAGACCTCTTGGAGGGCATCCAGGTTTCATCCTGAATCGAGGTAGCTCCCGCTGGCAGCATGTCGCAGCCCGCTCCATCGTGGCCCATCCTGCCATGGTCCCTAGGAGATACCAGGGCAGCGTGGCTGGCTCCGGCAGGCAGAGATGCTGCCAGGAGGTGGTTTCTGCCTGGCAGCCAATGCTCAGGGATGCTGCAACTGGAAGCAGCTCCCGATCTCGCCCAGCGCTGGCCGGGGCAGTGCCGCCGTGTCGGGTGACAGCCAGTGCCCTGTGGGAAGGAACCCGGCTGCTTGAGATAGACCGTGATTTGAATTGATTCATCAGCGGGATCCACTTGGAGCTGATAAATCTTTCAGGAGCCCTGGCAGAGGAGGCTGAGCTGGGTCAGGCTGGGCATCCCCATGCCTGCCTGCAGCTGCAAGGCTCCTCCGAAGCAGCCGGCTGCCCTGAGTGTGTACTGGCCCCATGGGTCCTGTCAGCCCCATCGGGCTGCTGGCAGTACCCCAGGTTTCCCCGCAGTCTGTTTGCTCTTCTCCGGTTGGGGATGCTGAGCTAGAGCCTGCTGCCTTCACCCTGCGGAGACCCCCCCCCAGCCAGGGAGCCCCATCCCAGGGCTCCTTTCACAAGGGACCCCATGATCCCTGGCAGAGAAGAGCTGGCTCCCTCGCAGCACCGGCCAGGTCCCTCCTCTGGCCTCACGTCCCCTCTCCTGAGGTGGGGCAGGGCAGTCCCCAGGCTGAGCACTGGCACTGGTGCATCTCCATGCCAGCCACAACTCTGGGATCCCGGGGGGACAAGTCCAGCTCATCCCATGGGACCATGTCCTGCAGGGGATGCGGGACTGCCCTCGCTCCCCCACCCTGCGCCCCAGCGCGTAGCAAGGGAAAGCAGGGGCAGGGACTGCGAGGCGGGAGGCGAGCGCGGGTGGATCCGGTTACAGGCAGCACGGGGCAGAGAGGTAGGCAGAGAACAGCAATGCAGCAAAAAGGGCTTTTAGTGATAATTAATAATTAACATTTCTAATGATGTCCCGGCGACAGGAAGAGTCCAAGCGGGGACCTGGG
This sequence comes from Gorsachius goisagi, assembly GCA_018403395.1. Taxonomy (NCBI): domain Eukaryota; kingdom Metazoa; phylum Chordata; class Aves; order Pelecaniformes; family Ardeidae; genus Gorsachius; species Gorsachius goisagi. The sequence goes on from BOSO01001904.1 coordinate 9,860, forward strand.
GGCACTGCACACGGTGACAGGAGAGCCTGGGGACTGTGCAGGGGCCGGGGAGGCTGTGCAGAGCCAGGGGCTGGGGTGGGAGAGAGCCACAGGGCTGGGGGTCCTGCGGCAGGGGCTGGGCACCCCTTGGGGGGGCTGGGCACCCCTGGAGCACCCCTCTCTGGGCCGTGCCCAGGGCCCAGCCTTTGGAGCCAGCTTCTGCCAAGGATGTGGTAACGCTGTGATGAAGAGGACCGGAAGACAAAATTAAACACACCTCAGGGTTGACCGGGCCTCTGTGATAAGATAACGCCTTGCCAGGGGTTCCCGTGCCCAGCAAGCACCTGAGAGGGACCTCGCTGGCAGGAGGAGGGGACCGGGGAAGGGTGCTGGGAGGCAGCAGCTGAGATGGGTGGCAGTCACGAGGTCACTGCCAGCCCTGGCACAAAGAGCCCCCGGGGCTGGGAGGTGTTTGGGCACAGGGAGCAGCGGGCTGGCCTGGGGTGCAGGACCAGAGCAGGCAGGGGTCTGCGGGCAAGGCAGGAGGTCAGGCACTGAGGGACAGTGACAGGGAAGGGATAGCAGAGAGGATAGGGACAGAGCGAGCAGCGTGGGAGTCCATCACTGCGAGCCACCACACGATGGACATGCAGTCGTGGGAGAGGCAAGAGCAACCCTAGGAGGAAGCAGGAGAGGCATTTCTGGCAGGGCTTGCTTGCATCCCTGCATGGCCCCCGGGGGACCTGCCTGCGCTGGAGCCAGAGCCAGCCTGGGAGAGGAGCAGGAGCCAGCCTGGGAGAGGAGCAGGGGTGTCACGGGGCTGCCAGGGGAGGCAGAGCCCAGGAGACCTCTGATGGGAGGACGGTGGCTCGTGCCCAGCACAGCACAGGCTGCGGGGGAACGGAGTGCTCGCTATAAATACATCAGCGGGGTAAACGCCAGGGAGGAGAAGAGCTATTTCAGCTAAAAGACAATGTTAGCACAGGAATGACTGGGGATAAATTATCCATGAATACATTTAGGGTGGAAATTAGACCCTCAGAGCAGGGAGGTCCCAGCGCAGCCCCCCCAGAGAAGGAAGCATTGCCAGGCAGGAGGCAGGGTTGGCTCGGCGGCTGAGGGATCCCGCAGCGTGCTGCGGTGACAGCATGTTCCCTCTTCTGGTGTCAGAAAGCAGTGAGGGTGGCTGGTGCAGCCCGCGCGGCTGCTGCCCTGGCTGTGCTGGTGGGTGCAGCGAGCAGCAGCGCGCAGGGCAGTGTGCGCAGTGGGGTGCGTGCACATCGCTGCACGCACGTGCGAGCGCAGGTGTACGTGTGTGCACGGGCTGTGCGCACATTTGGGCAGCGCATTGGGTGCTCACACCCTGTGTGCGTGCACAGAGAGTGTGTGCAGGTGGTGCAGCTGCACACAGACGGTTACATGTGTGCATGTAGGTGCATGCGAGTGTGTGTGTGGGGGGGTGCTGTGCACCCACCAGGCTCTGTGCAGGTGTCTCGGCCTTCACAATGCTCTAGAAAGAGGAACAACAGCCCCAGTGAAGAATCTTGGAAGGTAGTACCTTGAGTCAGCACTGCTCTGCTTACCTGCACCCAGTTTGAGTTGCGCCATCTGGAATTTGCTGGAGGGGACAGACTGGGTGCTCCATGAATCCAGCTGATCCCCGGAGGATTCCTGACCAGCTGAGGGTCACCCAGCAACTCGAGCAGCGCTGTCCCTGCTAGGGCCATGGGGCTTACCTGGCATTGCCACCCCACAGGCTCACCCTGGCTGGCTGGAGCACTTGGCACTGTCAGCAAAACGTCCTGTGCCACCCCTCCACCCACTGCAGTCCAAGCAAGGGACAGAGCGGTCCCCAGCGCCCTGCGCCCTTCTCCCCAGGGAGATCCTGGGGTGGCAGATGAGCCACTAGACACAGGGACACAGAGTGCCAGGGCTGTCGGCTGCAAGGGAGTCCCCATTCCCAGGGGGCTGGGTCGGCATGGATGGGGCAAGCACCCCAGGAACAAGGGCCAGGGAAAGCCAGGACACCTCTGCCCTGGGGATGGGAAAGGGGGGGCCCAGGTGTGCGAGGAGGTGGCTGGTGCTCATGCTGGCCCCAGCTCAGCAGAAGAGCCTCCCCCTGCCTGCGTGCAGCCCTCGGTGGAGCGCAGCGGCTCCCTTCCCCCCGCAGCATGTCTGCCTGCCGCTCGCTCTAATTCCCCGTGCGTTGTCCCCACTGCCACCGTCCCCTGTGCATCCCCCCATGCACCGCACAGCCAGGCTCCCCGCGCCCCAGCGCCCGCGCCCTGCCTCACCACCCCGCGAATGTCCCCACATACATCCCCGCTTGTTTCACAAATGCTCTGCACTCCCCTCCACAGCTCCTTGCAAAGACCCGTGTCCCACCCAGGGTGCTCGCCCCACCATGTCCCCCACACGGGTGTGAGCAGAGGGGTGGGATAGAGACGGCTGGGCCCGACTGGGCCGGCACAGGGCAGAGGGACGGATGCAGGGCTGTGGATTACAGCCATGGCAGTTGTTACCCTGAGGCACCTGCTGGCTGCTCTCATCCCCCAGAGAAACGTCCCAGCTCAGTGGGGTGGCTGCATCCATGGGAAGGGCACAGAGGGGCTCCAACAGCGGGTATTGGGGAGCGCCTTGCAGCCCCACAAATGGAAAATCACCCTGCTGGGTGCCAGTAGTATGGGCTGGGTGCCAGTAGCATGGGCTGGGTGCTGCAGCGTGCAAGGCCCTCTCAGCACATGTGCCTCACATGCAGGCAGCACGCGTGTACCCACGGGATGTCATGGTGTGAGCGCATCCCCACTGACACGGCACGTGCGCCTGCGGAGCTGTGTGTGTGCACCACGCTGCGTGTCCGGCTGTGCATGTTATAGGTGCGCACCTATGCACGCACCCGCGCATACCGGTGCATGTATGCAGTGTGCTGGCGTGCTGGCAGGCCTGCCTGCATCTGCCCGTGGGTGTGCACGCGCTCAGGGCCAGGGTCTGGCCCCGGTGTGCTGGCACGCCGGGTTTGCTGCCCCGGGGAGCCAGTGTGCCCAGCACCATTCGCAGTCTTGGCATGCTCAAGCTGGGCTTCCTGCCGGCGTTTGCGTTCAGTACCTGCCGGTCGCAGGGAGGGCGTTGGGAGCCGGCTTGCAGAGTTTGTGCTAATAATTACCCAGGTGGTTACTAAATCTGGAATGAGCTAACGACTCAGCAGAGGGGGTGCTTGCCCTGAGCGCACACTCATGTGCAAGGCTGCAGCCAGGCACCGGGGCTGTGGGCCACCCGTGGGCAGAGTGCACCCACAGCTCTGGGGTGCATCAGGGCATGTGAGCGCAGCATCGCACGTGTGTGATGGTGACACTGGCCTCCCAGCCCTGGTGGGCATCCCAGCCTCCCCACGGCAGACCCTGCCCCACAGCAGTGCCCCACAGCGGATTCCCTGTGCCCAGACACTGTCACGCAGCAGCAGGCAGCTGCACAGCAAGCCCAGGGCTCAGCCACGCACCCTGCGAGAGAGGGTCATCGGAAATGAAATCAAAGGGTACTTGATGGCCATGTGGAAGCACCTTCGTGGAAGACAATCACTGTGACTGGAGAGCTCTTGAATCCAGCAGGGAGAGAAGAACCAGGAGCAACAGGCAGAAGCTGTAGCCAGACACGTTCGCATGAGAAATAAGGGTTCCAGCAGGGCAGGTGATTAGCCGCTGGAAGCAGCCCGGACGGTGTGGGCTTCTGCGGCTCCTGCTGTCTCCCAGCATGTGTCTCCCACTGTCTGTCCTGGTGGCCACAGCCCCAGGCTCCATGCTGGGGCACCTGTGAACGTGCTCCACTGGGGTGACCCGGTAGCCTTGCGCAGTCCCAATCCCTGCTGCAGCCACTTTCTGCATCCAGGGACTCATGGAGAGCTCTGCGCCCAGCCACGCAGGAGGAAGACACACCAGGGAAGGCAGGCTGGCAGGCTAAGTGTGATCCTGGCTCGGGCATCCACAGACTACAGGATTTTGGGAAAGTCAGTGTCTTGTGTGGCCTGAGATGGGCCCTTTCTTGCAGTGCAGACTGGCTGCCAGGGCGCAGCCACTGCTGGGGTCCCTGACGAGGGCGTGTGGCCGAAGGGAGGTGGGTGACCCACAGGGTGATGGCACAGGGAGGGTGCTGAGCCCTCGGGGTGCAGCTGGGTGTTGCACTACGGGGGCTGCCCAGCTCTGCTCCCTTTCCCCCTCCCGTGCCCGCAGCCGCACTGCTCCGCGGGGCAAACCCCCCACTGCACCCAGGCCGGGTCGGACCCCCGGCTCTGCTCGCCCCGGCTGCCCCTGCAGGAGGTGGAGAGCCGTGCCCCGAGTGCCACCCGCCCCCCAGTACCCACGGGGTGACCGCGGGGGTGCAGCTCCCCTCCTGCGAGCCGGCAGCCCCTCCGCGGCCAGCCAGCTCCCCCGCCTGGCTCCGGCTGCCCGGGAGGCGCCGCCGCCGCTCAGCCCGGAGCCCCGCCGCCCGCTCCCCGCCCCGGCGGGCTCGGTGCCCGGGGCGATGCTGCCCGGCGGGTCCCCCCGCAGCACCCCGGCCGCCGTGGGGCCGGTAAATCAGCGCGGCGCGGCCCCACCTCCGCGCTCGCCATTGGCAGCGGCGCCGCCCCCCGCTCACTGGCGCGGCCGCCGCCGCCGCCGCCCGGCCCTACAAAAGGCGCCGCTCGGCCGGGCCGGCCCCGTCGGAAGCCGGGGAGCGGCGGAGCCGGAGGCGGGCGGCGGCGGTGCGGGCGGCGCGGCCGTGCGGGATGCGCTCCCGCCGCCGCGGGGGCGCCGGGCAGCCCCCCTGGCCCGTGAGTAGGGGGTGCTTTGCGGCTCCGTGAAGTTTCCCGCGGACGCCGGGACGGGGAGGGGGCGGATTTCAACTCCGGCACGGTCACCGGCCCGGAGAGAAGTTGGCGGCGGGCGGAGCGGGGCTGGGCACGCAGCCTGCCCCCCCCCCCCGCAGCGTGGAGGGGATGCGGGAGGAAGGGGGATGAAGGCTGGGCTGGGGACGGGAGCGGGGACGGAAGGATGCTGGGCTGGGGTGGGGGGGTCCGGGCTCAGGAGGATGGAGCAGTGATGGGGGTGGGGGCTGGGACGGGGGGAGAGGCACCGGGGTGGCAAGGGACAGAGGGAGAGAAGGGGCAGCTCCTCTTTCTAGGGACATTTGTGCTTGGTCGTGGCTGAGCCCGTGGAGGGGCTGGGGGCTGCGGATAGAGGGGCCCGTCTGCACATGGGCCTGTGTGGGAAGGGGCTGGCTGTGCACCGGTGGGTCTGGGAGCAGGCGGGCGCAGCTGAGCCCCCCAAGGACCCGGTGTCCCTTTGGGCTGAGCTCGGAGGCGAAGGTGACTGCTCATCTCCACACTGCATTAGCTGCTGCTGGCTGAGCCCCAGCGTGCCAGGTCCGGTGCTGAGGAGTCCTGCATGGGAGGGGAGATGGACGGGACATCCAGCAGCCGGGGGCTTCGTGCCCGTCGGAAGCATCCATGATGGGATGCACACATGGGCCAGGGGCTGTGGGAGGAAGCAGTGCTGAGTGCTTGGCAGCAGGGAGCAGCCGGGGCAGCGGGACTGGGGCTCATGAGCTTTGACAGGAGCAGAGGCACTGCAGGGGCTGGGCTGTTTGGGGCTGAAGTGCCATGGAGGGGGCACTGCTGGCATCCTGGGGCAGCACGGCTGCTGTGGGAGAGGGGCTGCGGGACGTCTCCTGCCTGTCTTCTGCCCTGGCAGGTACAGCTGTGGCAGCCTGGGAATGGCAGAAATGGGAATATGAGGTTACTGGGGCACACGCAGCATGATGTCATGGGCTGCTGTGATGTCACCATGTTGTCACTGCTCTGGGGTGCCTTTGGGGTGTGATGAGGCCCCTGCTGCACGATGTCGTGCAATGTCATAGCGGTGCTGGAGGTGGCTGCGGCCTGGGGTGGGATGTTGCTGCAGTGATGGAGCATGACATCACTGGGGTGTGTGGTGCGGCGGACGGCAGCGTCACGGTGGCATGCGGGATGGGGTGGCCACACAGAGAGCCAGCTCCCACCCTCCCCATGATGTGGGCTGAGGGGCGTGCACGTAGGTACATGAGGAGCCATGAGCTCCCACCTGCAGTGAGAGGTCTGGAGCACAACCCCCTGCCTGCCCCATGGCTCCCTTCCAGTCCCATCCCACCCTCCTCACAGGGCATTGCCGGCGACAGATGAGCCCTACATGCCACATCCCTGCCATGGGGCCAGCGTCTTCTCCTTGCACTGCCTGGCTGCACTCTGTGTGGGTGCCCATGGCACCCCCTGCCTTGCTCCCATCCTCCTGCTGACTCTACCCCTGCCTGGTACCTTGGCTTCATGTCACCAGGGTTAGCCATGCTGAGCAGACACCCTGGGGTGACTGCAGCTCCTGGGGTGACCTTGCTACCAGATGCCACAACACAAGCCAGGACATGGCTCTGCTGGGAAAAGACAGGCTGAGCTCTGCCCTGCCTGTAAGCAGGACCCCATAGCCTCAAACCTCAGGTGGAGCTTCATGCTGGGACCTCAGCGCTGTCAGCAGCACGCTAGGAACCACAAGGTCTTTCCCATCTGCCATGCAGAGCTTGGGCATCCTACCCTCCCTTCCCTTTCCTAAAATGGCCTGGCTCTGGGCTGTGTGTCCCTTCCCCAAGGCACCAAGCACCGGATCTGCTGGGGAAAGCTTTTTGTCTCCAATCAGGAACATTGTTTCCTCCTGGAAAGGCTCCATCCAGCCTGGAGGGATTTCGGCTGCAGCTGGATGGGTTGGGGGGGGGGGAGGGGGGTGTACCTGGGGAATGGGCCAAGCTGCGGGGAGCAGGAGCTGGGGGGGAGATGGAGCAGAGGGAGCCATGCTGGTGGCCTGGGGACAGCCACCCATTGCCTGTCTGTGGCCAAGGGTGAGAGGGCACCACTCTGCACTGGCAGGGGCTCACATGGCAGCCCTGCACCTACATGCCCACACATGGGTGGCTCTGCCCCATGCTTGCTTCGTGAGCCCAGTGCGGGGCTGTGGCAAAGGCTCCCCCTCCCTTACTGCCTGGCACTGCAGAGTGACACCTGGGGACTCTCCCATCCCTGTACAACCCAGTGAAACCCCATCACATGTGCCTTGCATGGGGCACCTGCACCAGGGAAAGACCTAGGCTCCTGCCCCTGGAGAGCTGCTCCAGATAGGATGGCAGGATAATGGGCACAGTGCCCAAAATCTGGCTGGGTGGTGGAGAGCACGGTGCCAGAGCGGGGCTGGCAGCACCGGAGTCTGTGGGAGGATGTGGGTCAGGCCAGGGAGGGGATGGGAGCGGTGCAGAGTAGAGCTGGGGACGCACACCACCACCTCCCCCATCCACCTTGGGAACGGAGGGGATTGGAGAGGGAAGAGGAGCAGGGCCTGTGCAGTGGGATGCTGGGCAGTGGGGCTCAAGATCTCCTCTGCAGCTGGAGGACAGCCCCTTCCGACCCAGCTAGGTGGGCAAGAAAGCTGTTTGCTTGTGGCAGAGGAATCCTGGCGCCTCCAAAGACCCTTGGGACCATTCCCAGGGGAGGCAGCAGCAGGCTGCTCCCACATTCTGGTGGGCCTGCCAGGATCTAAGTTGTTGGGCACCCTCCCCTCTCTCTGAACCAGGCACACGTGGCACCCTGCAGCTGCCAGAGCTTCCTTTGCTCACTGGCAGGGTCCACCGTGTGGGGACTGGCTGGCAGTAGGGCCGTTCTCCCCTCTCCCCATGCTGGGGGCTGTTCCTGGCTCCCTGGAAATGGGGGCAGCCCTGCCTGAGGGGATGGCATGGCTGCATGGAGCAGTATCCCTGCCTCGGTGGCTGGGTGCCCCAGCCATCCCTCTGGGATGTGAGAGTGGGACAGGCTGCTCTTGCTCCCAGGTGGAGCGCTGGCATGTGGATTTGTGCCTGCAGCCCAGGGACATGCTGCTGGACTCTTCCCCTCTGGAGAGAGCTGCCTGGCCTGTGGCGAGGGCTAGCCACCCTGAGTGCCACCTTGCTCATGCTTGTGACCGTGCTACAGCCAGGTCAGAGCCAGCTCCAAAATCTCTACAGCCTTGCCAGCAGTGCTGGCAGACACCGTCCTCTGCAGTCCAGGTTAATTGAGCCTCTCCTCCCAGTCTCCCATTCCTCCCAGCATCTCCTTCCCGTGATCACATCCCTGTGCAGACACCTTCCCCGGACAGCCCAGGAGGAGCTCACCCCACAGAGCCCCTGGGAGAAATAGTGCCAGCAGGGTGGGGAAACTGAGGCAAGCAGGAGTCACCTGGCAGAGTATCCTCATTTTCTCCCCACAGCCGTCCCCAGCCCTGGAGGGAGGAGAGGGGATGAGATCCCCAGCCAGGTGACTGACTGCTTCCTTTGGCCCTGCCAAGGGAGCAGTGATTGGTATCATGACCTGCCAGGACCTTGGATGCCGGTGGCCCCTTGGGGCAGAGCGAGCTGGGGCTGAGCCCAGCTTCGTCAGCACCCTGCAGCCCTCCTGGGTCCCTCCCATGGGATGGGCTCCCACAGCACTGCTCCTGCTCAGCCTGGCTCCTGGCTCGCTGGGATACAGTCCTGTCCCAGGGAAGCCTCGAGGGTGAGCTGCAGCCAGGAGGGTCTGTGCCTAGGGATGCCAGAGCTGTGGCAGTGCCCACAGGTCTCGGTGCTGGTAGGGTGGCACAGGCTGGGGTGGGTGATGAGGGGTGGAAAGAGAGTGTGCGAGGGTGGTGTGGATGCTTGGACATTGTGGAGAGGGGCCTTGGGGTCCCTGCTGGCTGGCAAAGCCACCTCTTCTGGGAGCTGAGGGGCTGCAGGTCTCTCCCAGGTGCCCAGGATGCTGGCGCTGTGCCTGCTGTCCCTGGCCTGGCTCAGTGAGGGCTCCCAGCGCAGCGAGCCCATGTTCGCGGCTGTCACCCACCGCCTCCTCCCGCCCGACTACGACAGCAACCCCACGCAGCTCAACTATGGCGTGGCTGTCACCGACCTGGATGCCGACGGTGACTTCGAGATCGTGGTGGCAGGGTGAGTGGTGTACCCAGCGCCTCGGTGACAGTGGGACCTGGTGGCCCTTCAGGGCCAGGAGCTCCTCGCTCTTCCGTGGGCATGTGGCCGGCTGGGGGTGGTGTGCACAAGGGTGGTGGGCTGGGGGTCTGCACGTACCCACTTGTGTGTGTGTGTGCACCCATGTAGGGTGTTGATGCCAGCTGGGTGCCTGCTCAGGACCATGTGGGTGCCCCCATCCTGGCCCTGGGGTCAGGTCCCCCCTGTGTGGGGCAGCTTCCCGGCGGCTGAGGTCCACCCTGCAGTGCGGAGCCAGTGTGTCCCCAAGCTGGCTCGGCTCCACTGACAGGACTCAGTGCTCTCCGGAGATTCGGTTAATTGGCTGGAGGTTTTTTATAGCCCTTTATTGGAGTGATGGCTCGGAAGGGCTGGCAGGAGCTGGGGAGGCAGGGAGCCGTGTGCCACGCTGCCAGTGCCCGAGCGGGGCTGGACACAGGGCAGCTGCTATCAGCGGATCCAGCCCTGGCCAGGGACAGCGGGGACCACCATGATCACCCCTGAGGGAGGAGGCTTGCACACGCAGGTGTGTTCACCTGGAAGGAGCCCCTCACCCCCACAGATGCCATCCGGCAGAGCTGTGGGAGCTGGGGGCACCACGGTGGCAGGCAGCATCCAGCCCTCCCGCTGCTCTGAGCATCACCCTGGGGCAGCAAACCACTGGCAGCACCGGGGACCCCAGAGGGGCCTGGGCCAGCATTCCCAGGCAGGCTGTGCCAAGCAGCCAGACGGGGTTTTGTAAGCAGCCGCGGTGCCCGTTGTATAACTTGTTTACTGGTGCACCGGGCAGAAGCAGGCAGGGAGCCGGTGGGGCGCACCATTCTGAGAGGATTTGCCTTGCGTGCTGGTTTCCCTGCCCTGGGAAAGGGCTGCAAGCAGGGACCTGTACCCCATCCTGCCCCACTTGCTGCCCAGAGCCTGCCCCTGCCCTGGCATTGCCCAGGAGTACCCAGGCCAAGTAGACATAGGATGCCCAACATGGGCTCGAACAGATCCAGGCTGAGCCCTCCCCATCAGGAGCCAGCCCCACATTCAGCTGCTGAGGGCAGCCCAGGGTCCCTTGGCCCCCATGGACCACGCAGGTCTCTGCTGTGCCCATCATAGGGAAAACCTGGTGTCACACCTGGTGTTCCCCCAGCAATGGGATGGGGGCTTTCATCCTGTCCCCAAGCCTCAGGGAGCCATCGCCCCTGCTCGCACCTGCAGGTACAATGGCCCCAACCTGGTGCTCAAGTATGACAAGGCACAGGGGCGGCTGGTGAACTTGGCAGAGGATGAGCGGGGCTCCCCATACTACGCGCTGCGGGACCGTCAGGGCAATGCCATCGGCGTGACAGCCTGCGACATTGACGGGGACGGCCGTGAGGAGGTCTACTTCCTCAACACCAACAACGCCTTCTCTGGTGAGCCCCACCAGTGGCCATGCCCTGAGCCCCGGGCGTGGGGGGAGCTCCCAGCACAGCCGCCCGCGACCTTCGGCGCCTGAGGGATGTGTGCGGGCTGGAGTTAATTTCTCAGTTGAGTGGCTTCATTGATTGATGGCGGTGCGGGCAGGACACCGAGCCCAGCCAGCCGCCAAGTCAGCACTTCCAGCTGCCCACCGCCCTCCTGGTGGCACCCCAAGCAGGACGGCAGCTTCCCCACCACCCTTGGGGCTGCCCAGCCACAGGGACCCTGCACTGCAAATCTGAGCTGTGCCTTGCAGCAGTCGTGCCCCTCCATGCCATGGCTCTCCTGTGCCCACTGGACCAAGCCAGGTCTAATTCTGCCCCACCGGTGCTGTCCCAGCTCCTGGGATGTCTGTCGTGGGGAGGAGACCCATGTGTCCCAGCCCAGCACTGGGCACCCCCGGAGCTCCCTGGGTCAGTGCTCCAGCCGAGCTCTGCCCTGTGTCCCTGTCCCACAGCCCTGACCTCCAGGCAGCGGATCTGTCTTCCTGATGCTCCTAATTACGCGTCCTGTCCCTAAATCAGGCACTGCCATCGACGCTGTCACGGGCAGCGCAGCTCGCTGCCTGTGCCTGGCACCGAATCGATTTTTTACCTTCCCAGGGATGATCTACGGAGCTGTGCCCCATTGGGATACATTTTACCTTAATGACTTGATTCTTCTGCGTGTCTCCTGGTGGCCCTTAAGGGTCATGGGGGTTCTTGCGGGGGCAGCCTGGTCTCGCAGGGCTGCAGGGGACACAGCAGGGGTTTGGGGTGCCCCTTCCCCAGCCTCCCCTTGCCTCAGGGCACCCTCCTTGGGAGGAGGCAGGATGCTGCAGCCCCCTGACCGCTGCTCCCCCCAGGCATGGCCACCTACACAGACAAACTCTTCAAGTTCCGCAACGGGCGCTGGGAGGACCTCCTGAGCGACGAGGTGAACCGGGACGTGGCCAGCCGTTTTGCCGGGCGCTCCGTTGCCTGCGTGGACCGGACGGTGAGCAGGCAGGACATGGTGGGCAGGGGGCATCTTCGCTCCCTTCCCACTCCCTGTGCCCCTCCAGCCCTCCCCTGCAGGGTCCCGGGGGACTCGTCCCTTCGCCTGGGCACCAGCCCCTTCTCACCCCACACTGGGGCCACGGGTGCCCCCCAGCAGCCCGGGGCTATCAGGGCTGGCAGCCCCCCCGGCTGAGGGGACTGCGGGCGCCTGTCCACACGGTTGCCGCCAGCTGATAAACGTGCCTGTCGAGGTGATTTATGTTCCTGTCACCTGCTCTTTCTTCTTCCTCCTCCCCCAGCGGTTTGTTTCCAAACGATTATCACTAAATCAGGGTCCAGCTGCTGCACGGGACAAGGGGGGCGGTGGGAGTCGGGGGGGGACTTGGCACACGGGGAATGCTGGAGGGGGCGGGGGTGCCCCGTCCTAGCACCCTGAGCCTGGGGACTGCAGAGGTCCTGGAGGTAATGGGGCACGTCCCCACTCCTGGCGTGCTTTTCAGCAGGGGCTTTGCAGAGCCCTTGCTCAGGACGTGGTAGCGGCGCCGTGAGAGCATCCAGCCCCACGCCAGTGGTCCCAGTGGAGGCGGGTTTGGGGCGGGTGGGTGCTGAGGAGGTGCTGCCGGCCACAGGGCTCCGGCAGGTTCTCCATCTACATCGCCAACTACGCCAGCGGCGACGTGGGCCCCCACGCCCTGATCGAGATGGACGTGGCTGCCAGCGACCCTGCCCGCGGCGTCGTGGTGCTGGTGGACGTGGCCGCCCAGGCCGGCGTCAGCAAGTACACAGGTACCGGGGTACGCGGGTACCCCACGCACGCGGGTGCCGGGCTGCCGCGGCCCGCGGGGGGGACGGGGCGCCGCCGGTCACGGCGTTAGGCTGCCGGACTGCCCCACCTAGTGGTAGCCCCACGGCCTGTGGAAGGGACCAGGGCCACGGGACGCCCACCCAGGACCTCCGTGCCCACCATCACCCTGCCCGGCAGGAGCCCGCAGCGGCGTGGCAGGGGGAGGCGGGAACACGCATGGGGCCGCGGGGACGGCTGCCGTGCCCCGTCTCCCCAGCGGTAAATTGTCACTAATTAGGAGCGTTGTCACCAAGGCGATGGTGGTGATTAGTGTTGGGAGTGACACAAGTGGCTGCCAGGCCCATTCGGCTTCCGATGAGAGGGACCGAAGGTGGGAGGTGGGCAAGGAGGGGGCGCCGGGGGTCCTGGGAGAGCCGAGGGGGCATGGGGGCATGAAGTCCCCTGGGGCAGGGTGCTAGCTGTCCCCTCACCCCTGGGCGGCTGTCCCCAGGGGGCCGTGGGGTGGCCGTGGGCCCCATCCTGAGTGACAGCGCCTCCGACATCTTCTGCGGTAACGAGAACAGCCCCAATTTCCTCTTCCACAACCGGGGGGATGGGACGTACCGGGACGTGGCGGCTGCCGTGGGTGAGTAGAGGGGGCACCCAGGCGTCGGGGGCCTCAGGGCAGGGCTGGCTCTGCCCACCCCTGCCCACACGGGCTGGTTGAGGGCAGGGTGGAGGGACATCCCTGGCGACCCAGAGCCCCGCTGACCACCAGGGTGGCTGAGGTGCACTAGGGCGTCCCGCAGTGCAGGGATACAGCCCTGTGTGGGGAGGACCCGTTTGGGGACTGTAGGGCGCATCCTGGGGAGACAGAGGCAGGGAGGGGGTCCTGTCAACCCCCGTCCCCTTGCTGCTCCCCAGGGCTGGATGACCCCTACCAGCACGGACGCGGTGTGGCGCTGGCTGATTTCAACCGCGACGGACGGGTGGACATCGTCTATGGCAACTGGAATGGGCCACACCGCCTCTACCTGCAGAGTGGGGCCCCTGGGCGCATCCGATTCCGGGTGAGGGCCAAGGCTGGGAACCCCTGGGACACCCCTACTGCCAGCTTTGCCACTGAGCCTCCTTGGCTGGGGGGCTGGCTTCACCCTGATTTGATTTTGAGCTCCAAGTCCCAGTGAGAAGGGGACCTGAAGCACCAAAGCAGGACCTGGTGTCCTGCTCCCTGCGCCCCTTGTCACCCCATGCCCATCCCTCTTGCAGGACATCGCCACCCCCAAGTTCTCCATGCCGTCCCCCGTCCGCACCGTCATCGCAGCTGACTTTGACAATGACCAGGAGCTGGAGGTTTTCTTCAACAACATCGCTTACCGTGGCTCCTCTGCCAACCGCCTCTTCCGGTAGGAGCCCGGAGGGTACTGGGGGGTTGGGGCAGCCCATTCCCCACTCCGGGGGGCCAAGCAGCCCTCGTGGCACAGCCAGGCTCATGGGGCTCCTCTCCAGCAGTGCCACTGCTCGGGCTCAACTAATAAAAGGCGCCGTGACTGAGCCCTTCCCGGCGTCATTACCAGCTGCTGCGATCGTGCCTGCAGCAGCCCCCAGGGTCCCCAGCACCGCTGATTAGTAGCTGCGTGGAAGCTTGTTCCTGGCTCCTGTTAATTGTAGGGGTCAATTCCTCATTATCGCTATGTGGCACCTTCTCGCCTGGCGCGTGGGGTGGTGGGAGCTGGTTGTCCCCCCAGTGCCATGTGTGGGTGGAGGGCAGTGGTGTGACTGGGAGCCCTTGGAGGAGGTCTCCATTCCCAGAGGAATGCGGCAGTGTTTGGAGATGACATTGCTGCTCCACAGTTCAGACCCACCAGGCTCTCACGACATCCCTGTCACCCCTGCATGGAGCGGGGACATGAAGAGCTAACAGGCAGGGGCCAGTCCTGTCCCCCATCCACCCTGCGTAGCCACCGGGGCTGTCACCTCTCTACCATGCTGCTGGGGGAGAGGACAGGCACTTCCCGGGAAGGTGCTGGGGACTGCAGGGGCTGGCACTAACGCCCTGCCTGTGCTCGGCAGGCTCATCCGCAGGGAGCACTCTGACCCCATTGTGGAAGAGCTGAATCCAGGGGACGCGCTGGAGCCTGATGGACGGGGCACAGGTAGGTCTCCCCATCCCTGGCACTGGGAGCCTATGCCAGGGGTGTGCAACAGCACTGCCTGGCACCCTCCATGCCTGGGGATGCCACATGCCTGGCTGAGTCACCTTCCTGCTCCCCACCAGCATCCTGGGGCCCCCATCACCCAGGACATACCCGCCCCCTCCACCCATACCCAGCTAACGCTGCTGTCTCCAGTTGTTCCCAGGGCTTTGCTCTTTGAGGGTGTGTGGGGGGTGTGTGTGTGTGTGTGTCCTTCCTGGGTCTCCACTGTCCAGAGGCTGCTGCATTTAGGAGGGGGCCAGGCAGCCTCCTGTGTCCCACAGCCCCCCAGGCACTGACTGTCCCCTCCACTGCCTGGGAGCTGACCCACCTTGATTGCAGGGTGCCACCCATACAGGGACCCTTACTACTGCGCTGGGGTCACCCCATCTTCCCTATTGCCCCTGCATTGCCAGGAGCGCTGCTGCCGGCTGTGGGAGCCCACACTGGCAGCAGGGTGTAGTGCTGGGAAATGTGGGGCTGGGCCCCAGGCATGACATGATCCTGTCCTTGCAGGGGGTGCAGTGACGGATTTTGATGGCGATGGGATGCTGGACCTCATCCTGTCCCATGGCGAGTCCATGGCACAGCCGATCTCCATCTTCAAGGGCACCCAAGTAAGTCAAGCAGGGGGACCTTGAGTCGTCCCTGTCCTTTCTGCCTCTCCTTCCTCAGTCTCCCTGCTCCCTCCTCCCCTGCAGGGCACCAACAACAACTGGCTGCGCGTCATCCCCCGCACCCGCTTTGGGGCCTTTGCACGAGGGGCCAAAGTGGTGCTGTTCACCCGGCGCAGCGGGGCCCACTTGCGCATCATCGATGGCGGATCAGGGTACCTCTGTGAGATGGAGCCCGTGGCACACTTTGGACTGGGTGAGCTGGGGGGGCAAGGGGCTGCCTCCACCCCCAGCCTTCCCCGGCACCCCCTTGGGCAGGGGCCACCTCTGCTGCCCCAGCACCCTGCAGCATGGTAGTCAACCAAGCCCATCGCCCTGGGCATGGTGGGCTCCAGGGGAGGCTGTGGGCAGGGTGCCCAGCCACTGCAGCCCTGCTGCAAGGGGCAGCTCCCCCTTCCCTACCCCCTTCCTGCTGCTTTGTGCGGGCACCAGGGCTTTCCCTGCCCATTAACCCCCCCTGGCTCAGCACAGCTTGCAGCCAAGCCTGCAGGGGTGTCCCTGCCTGCTGGCAAGGCATCCCATCGTCCCCATGTGCACCCCTTGTGCTGCATCCCTGCCCATGGTCTGCCACCACGGGCACCTGAGGCCCAGCTTGGGGAGCAAGGGGAGGTTTTGCCCCTCCATCCCTACCACCCCCCTGGCCTCCTTTCAGCCCCTGCCTGCCCTGGAGATCCCCCCTCTGATGGGCTGCCCGCCTGCAGGGCATGACGAAGCCAGCAGCCTGGAGGTGACCTGGCCGGATGGCCGTGTCGTGGCACGGGCTGTGGCCAGCAGTGAGACCAACTCTGTCCTGGAGGTCCCCTACCCCCTGGATGCAGAGGAGCTGCTCATGCCTGCCCCGCTGGAGGTGAGGGCCAGGTGTTGGCACGGGGCGGGAGGCAGAAGCGAGGGGCTGAGCTCTGCTGGCTCGGTGGCTGCCCAAGGCTGATTCCTCCCCATCCTGGCGGTCTCTGCTTCTCCCCAAATGCAGTGTGGGCAGGGATTCTCCCAGCACGAGAACGGACGCTGCGTAGGTGAGTGGCTGCTGGTGGCACAGGCGTGTGTGTGCCAGGGAGGCTGCAGCATGGCCCCGCAGGGGGCACGAGGGCAGCACCCTATGACAGGGAGGTGACAGCCAGGGAGGCAGCTGGGCATGCGGGCAGGGCTGCTGCGTGGCCCAGCGTGGGGTACAGCTGCCTGCCTGGCACGTGGCCTGGGACCAGGGGCAGCAGCACGGCTCTAGAGGGGGACAGCGGTGTCACGGGGAGCACGCTGTGCCGGGGGCAGGAGGCATGGCTGGCATGGGGCAGGCATCGTGCCAGAGCCACAAGCACTGGAGGGGCAGCAGGGATGTGGCAGGGTGGCCGTGCCGTGAGCCTCCTGGGCAGAGGCATAGCTTGTGCATGGCTAGATTTAGGGGGGTCAGGCAGCATATCCAGGGGGAACCGGGGCAGCCATGGCCGGCAGCCCAAAGCTCCCAGCCTCGCTGTCTCACACTGAGGCCCCTTTGCTTGCAGACACTGATGAGTGCACCAGGTTCCCCTTCGTCTGCCCCCGGGACAAGCCCATCTGCATCAACACCTACGGCGGGTACCGCTGCCGCAGCAACAAGCGCTGCAGCAGGGGCTTTGAGCCCAACGAGGACGGCACAGCTTGCGTGGGTGAGTGATGGCTGGGATGCCCCAACCCCATGCCACAGCACCCTGGCCAAGCCAATGGCCAGCAGCCCAAAGCACCACCTTGGGGATGCTGTTGCACCCCTGCCAAAGGCCTGGCCGTATCCTGTAACCTGCCGTGTGGCTGCCTGGCCACCGGCACCCTGGCTCTGTATCTGTTCATCCTGTGCCTCCCGCTGAGCTGCCACTGACTCCCCGTCTCTCTTTCTCTCTTTTTTTTCTCTCTTGCTCCTTCTTTCCTTCTCTGTGCAGCTCAAGTGGCCTTTTTTGGGGGATACCCCTCTGCCGGCAGCTGGCCTGGGCCCCCCCACCGTGCCCTCCTCCCTCTAGTCCTCGGACTCTGCCTTTGCCTCTATGCACTTTAACCCCTGCCCGTAACACGCCAGAGCAGCCTTGGTGGAAGGACTGGCCAGCCTCTGCCTGTCTCTCTTTTTCTCTCTTTCTCTCCATGTTGAACTGCCCTGGAAGCGCCGGCTGTGCCCTAGCAGGTGGGCCTGCGGTGGGCCGGGCATGGAGCCCAGCTTCCCCTTGCACCGTGCCTGGGGAAGCAGCCCCGGGGCAGCGCCCCTTCACCGGCACCTCCTGCCCCAGCGCTGCTCCTGCCACCCCGGCGCCTCCCGGGCGGTCGCTTGCTCCGTCGCCTCGATACCGTACCATGTGCCTGCTGGTTTGGCCTGCGACGTCTGTGCTTCGCCTGCCCCATCCTTGGTGACGGGAATCCCCCTCCCCAGCCCCGGCAGAGGAGGGTCCCCCCGGCCCCATGGGGGAAGGACCCTCCTGGTCTGTTTTTTAATGTATTGACCCCACTGTTTGGAGTCGGACCCTGCTCAGTCTTCCGGAGAACGTCCCCCAATAAACTATATCCTGTCTATTAGCCCGGCCTGCTGAGCTGTGCTGGGCAGGGCTGTGCCCATGCTTCTGCCCACCCTGCCCTGGGGCTGCATGGGGAGGGGGTTTGGTAGGAGGGGGCACCCCCGGCATCCCCCAGCTCTCCCTGCCCCAGCGCCAGGAGCTAGCCGGAGGGTGCATGGTGGCCCTGGGCAACCCTGTCGCTGCCCAGCCCTGGGAGCACAGCCAGATGTGCAGCACTGGAGGGGATGGGGTGCAGCAGGCAGCCCTGCCCACACAGCAACAACATGGCCATGCTGCCTTCTCGCTGCATGCCGTAACCCTGTGCCGCTCTCTTCCCCACCACCAGACATTGACGAGTGTGCCCAGGGCTTGCACAACTGCAGCCAGCTCTGCACCAACACCCCTGGGGCACACGCCTGCCACTGCCACCCGGGCTTCCGCCCCCTTGATCCTGCTGCCAGCCAGTGCCGGGGTGAGTACCTGCCAACGGTGGGGCTGGCCGCCCACGGTGCCCACCCACCAGCCACTGCCAGGCGCAGCCGTGCTGCCCTGGGAGCAGGGATGCTGTTTCCTGGGGTGCCCTGTTGTGCTCACAGCCCTGGTCCCAACCAACCCAAAACATGGGGGGCAGGATGGACAGACTGCGGCTGTGCAGGAGTTGATGGAACAAGGTGCCATCTGCCACCTGACAGCCTTGGGGACAAGCGGTGGCAGGACCACAGCTGTGTGGCTGCAGGCATTGGAGGTGCCTTGGTGTCCCAGCTTCACCCAGCCCCGCAGCCACTCCCTCCATCCCCTGCCCTGCCCATGCCAGATGAGCCCTGTACCCTTGGCACAGCTCTGACCCTCTCCCCTTCTTTTCCAGACGTAGATGAGTGCCAGGCACAGCCTGGCCCCTGCGACCATATCTGCCACAACAGCCACGGCTCCTTCCACTGCCACTGCCGCCAGGGCTTCTTCCTGGGTGTGGGCGGACACTGCCAGCACAACTAGCTCCCCCCCAGCATGGCCAGGTGCCCCCTGCTTGCCCCCAGCCCTGTGCCGGTTGCACCCGGTGCCAACTGAATAAACCCCTTTCCTGCACTGGTTTCCCTGTGGGTCCCTGTCACCAGGGCCGCATGACTGCTACACAGGTCTGCCCCCGTCCCCCCACAAACTGCCCCATCCTTCCCCTTTATTTCCCACATGGTCACCCTCCTTGTGGGTCTCCATGCACCCCGGCGTGCTGGGGGATGCTCAGCCCAGCCTGCTCTGTGCCCCCCACTATTGCCCCGCTGCCCCCTCTGACACAGGAAGACGTGGGACGGGCGGTGGGGGATGAAGCGCAGGATTTATTGAGGAAGGTCTCCATGCAGGGGGGACCTAGCAGGAACAGCGGGGCCAGGGCCACCACCCCCACATGCCATGACTGAGCCAACGGGAGTCCCACGGGGCAGGGTCCTCCTTCCAGGACCCCAGGAGAGCAATGCCAGCTCCATTCAGCCCTGCACCCAGGCAGGGACTCACCTCCTCAGGGCGCTGGATGTCACAGGGACCCTCCTGTTCCCCCCCATCTGACCTTGGCCCATGAACTCTCAAACCTTGCAGCTGGGCCCAGGTACCCTTTGGGGTCCCCACTGCAGGCCAGGCTGAGAATTGGGGTGCCTGTGGCAGATGCATGCAGGACGCATGGGCAGGGGAGGGCTCAGCAGCAGGAGAGGAAGGGTCCTGGTGCAGGTCGTGGGGCAGGGTGGGCAGGGGGCTGCTGGCAGCCAGGCACGGGCAGGCTCTGCTGGGACTGGGCAGGGAGCCTGGCTCACCTGTGCCACAGCTCGGCCTCAGCTACGCTGGGCAATGCACGAGCTGAGGGCATGCAGCACCAGGGCATGAGCCTGCCCACCATTGCATCTCCCTGCCCTGGGCTCAGGGCTGGGGAGCTTTCTGGGTCCGGCTGGGGCTTGCACTGGGTTGGGCAGGGAGCAGAAGCAAGTGTCCAGTGTCATGGGCAGTGCTGGAGGGTGCTGCTGGCAAGGATGCTGCTGCCAGATGGGTCAGGGCATCTGGCTGGGGCTGGGGAGCAGCAACGGACAGCGTGTGGGGCAGGGCTGGGGCAAATGCATGGCACCATCGTGCAGATGAAGCAGCTCTGGGGCTCTGCCAGGTGCCCTGGGCAGTGGGCACGCACTGGCTGAGCCCACCCCACAGCACCAAGAGTGGGACGCCCCAGGGAGGGGTGTCCAGCAAGGACTGGCAGTGCCCATGGGCATGGGGCTAAGCCCCCCTCCCCTAGCACTGCCTGGGGCTTTGCCGGTCCTGCTGCTCCCCGATGCATGGCACGCAGGGCGCTGCCAGCTGGGGCTGCCCACGGCAGGGCAAGCTCCTTCGCTTGGGGCAGGAGCAGCAGCGCAGAGCACCCGGAGGGCTGTGGGAGCCCCTTGGCACCGGTTTGGCTCTGTGGGAAGCACCTGGGATGCCCCAACACCAGCCCCTGCCCGCAGTGGGTCTGAGCAGGGGCAGAGCCACTGTGGGGGGCACAGAGCAGAGGGGGGTGGGCAGCCCCAGCAGGCAGCCCCCAGCCTCCCCCTCCCACCTGCCCTGGGCTCAGAAGCGGGTGCTCTGGTAGTGCAGCCTGCGGAGCTCGGAGAGGCCACTGTCCCGGCAGTACGAGTCCCTGCAGGGACTCCCTGCCAGTCACCGGCCCCCTGCCCCACCACCACCGCTGCTGCTGCTGGAGCTGCCGCTGCTGGAGCTGCCGCTGCTGCACCGGTCCTCGTAGATGGAGATCTCAATCTGGGCCCTGCTAAGGATCAGCGGTGGGATGTGCCATCTACAAATCCAATTGCCTGGCACCCACTCCTGGTGTCCCCCCACCCCTCACCCTTGTCCTCCCCCCCAGCACTCCACTGCCTAGAGGATACAACCCTCATGCCACGCTCCAGGGGGTCGGTGAGCAGCAGCCCCCGTGGCGCATAGATCTTCTCATTCTGCTCCTGGATGTACTTGGAGATCTTCTTCAGGACCTGTGGGCACATGGGGGGGACACTCAGGGCCTGCCAGTCCCGATGTCCTCCCCTGTGAGCCCTGATGCCTGCTCTGGCCTCCAGCCCTCCCTGTTTCCCCCACCAGCTGTATCCATCCCACAGCACTCCCCTGGACCTCAGCACCTTCTCATAGTGGGTCTCCATGCAGAGGAAGATGAAATAGGCAGTGGCGCAGGCCAGGCACCCCTCCAGGTATGAGCTGCCCCCGATCTTCTCTGCCTCAGCGTAGAAGCCATTAAGGGTTTTCACGGTTTCCTCAAAGAGCTGCCGCTCAATCTAGAGGTGAAGACCAGGTTGAAGACAAGTCTGGCCAGAGGCTGACCCCCTGTACTGCCCTGTCCCCATCCTGGGGGACACACTTAACCCTCTCCTCCCTGCCCAGCTGATGCCTCAGCTCCCTGGCCCCTGTCCACCACCCCGCTCATGCCAAGACCTGCTGAGTCTGCAGCCCTTCACCAGAGCCTCCTGATCCCCAGGAGCACCCAAGCCCTTGCACAGCAGGTGAGGTGGCTGTGATGGCATGCACCCAGCAGTGTCGGCTGGCCCAGGGCCATACAACACCCCATGACTTCAGACCTCTCTCCCCCTTGAGCCCGCATAGGGCACTGACATAGGGCACTCCCCACCCTGTTGGCCTGCCAGGCTCCCTACCCGGCTCTCCAGCTCAGGGGGGAACTTTGTCTGGAACTGGCACGTGGTCCCATCGCTGTAATCCCGCTGCACGAAGACCTTGGTGGCCAGAGATGCGCTGCGCCGCAGTTCCTGCAGGCTGTGCACCTGGAGGGTGGCAGGGTGAGAGCCGGGGGGCCACAGCTGCAGGTGACGGGCATCCCTGCTGCAGGCTGGGACCCCAGGAGCAATGCCATTCCCCCAGCATCAGGGCATGGGGGCTGCAGGCTCGCACAGCCCGAGGCAGGGAGCCCCTGGCATGGACCGTGTCATGCCATGAGCACAGCTTGGCGCGGGAGGCAGGAGGCCAGGAGTGAGGGGAGGATGGCAACAAGGGGAGGGTGTAGGGGCATCCCCCTGCTCGGAACATGGGCGAGTGCATGAGCTCCCCGCCCGGGGCTGGTGCCTGGCCTCGCCTGCACCGACTGCTGCACACTTGGGTGCATGTCTCCGGTGGGCCATGGACCGGGAAGGGGACAGCCCTCTGTCCCCAGCATGCAGCCACCCCAGCAGCTCCCAAGCAGGAGGAGGGAAGCGAGTGGAGCAGGAGCAGGGGGCTGGGCAGTGGATCTGCAGCAGAGCGGGCAGACAGGCTGCAGCGGGGTGGCTGCACAAAAGGGATCGTGGCCCCAGTGGCAGCAGGCACTCAGCCCAGCCCTGGCACCCTCCAGGGTACAGGGGCCCACGGCAGCCCCCTGGGCTCTGGGCCGCAGGGCAGCTGGGGGTGGGCTGGGGAAGAGGATGGGAGAGCGGAGGGGCCAGACCGTGCCGAGGGCAGGTGTCAGACCCCCCCTCTGCTTCCCCTTGGGTGACAGGGGGCCACCTCCTGCTCTGTGCCCCACAGACCTCCTGCCCCTGTCCCGGCTCACACCCACGGCACCTGGGAGGGGGACCCACAGCCACCCCTCCTCCGGGGGCACCCCGCCCTAGATCCACGCCACATCCTCCAACAGGGGCACCCCGTACCCTCCCAGGCACCCCCGTACGCACTGGCCTTTCAGTGCGCACAGACCGCGCACCCCCCAGCCCCACCCTGCCCGATCCCAGGGCACCCCCCGCGGGCCCCAGCCCCACGCTGCCCTCCCGCACCCCCGCGCCCCCCGCGGGCCCGATTCCCCCGCGTCCAGGCAGCCGATGGCGGCGGGTCGGGGCGGGGGGGCCCCGCCGCAGCCCGGCCCCGGGCGGTGTCCCCGCCGCCGGGGTGGCCCCCGCCGCGCCCCCGCGCACCCACCTCCGTGGCCATGGCGCGCCGTGCGCCCGGGCCGGGTCGGGCCGGGCTGGGCTGGGGGGCGCGGGGGGCACCGGCGCTGCCACCGGGGCCGTGCCGAGCGGCGCGGCGGGACCGGCGCTGTCCGCGGTGCTGCTGGGCCGAGCGGCGGAGGCGGGACCGGCCGCCCCGTGTGCGCAGCCGCCCGGCCCGGCACGGCCCGCCCCGAAGCGGCGGGGATGGGCGCCCGTCGCTTACCGGCACGGAGCCCCTGGAGGACGCGGCCCCGTGGCTGGGGCCAGCGGTACCGGGGTCCGCCTGCCCCGGGGCTGCCAGGGGCGGGGCGGGGTGTGGGGGCTGACGCTGTATGTCCCGGGGGTCCCCCCGGCCAGCACTGCGGGTACCGGGGCCCGGGTGCTGAGGGGATGCGGCTGCAGGTCCCTGGGGGGGGGCTGGGAGCCGAGGGGTGCTGCTGGAGGGAACCGGGGCGGTGGCCCGGTGGGGGTCGGGGGGCCGGCCGTGGGGCTGGCAGCCTGCGCGCCGGGGGGGGGTCGGCCGAAGCTGTTTGGTTTGCGAAGGGTTTGCAGCTGGCGCTGCGCTCCGGGGGCTGCGACTGCGGCGCGGGCGGGCATCAAAGCGGAGAGCTAACGGACTGCCCGTCATCTCTGCCCGTTGACAGCTCAGTCAGAGCCGGAGAAATGCCGAACGGGGGGAACAGAGGCTCTCCCGGGAGGCGAAGGAGGGGGTGCTGACGGATGGGGCCGGGGGGGGGGGGGCGGGAGGGATGCGGTGGCTGGCGCAGGGCCCTGGTCGGGCTGGCGAGCAGCCGGCTCTTCCCTCCACACCTGGGACATGGCAAGGCAGCGCCGAGCCCTGCCAGCCCCTCTGCTCAGGCTGCTGAGGCAGCACGGCCGGGGCCCTGTGAAACCGGGGCAGCTCCCAGCTGGCTCCCGCTCCTGCCCCGAGCACCGGCCCTGGCTCCGGGCAGAGCAACACAGGGGCAGAGCACCGGGGTGGCTGGCGGGCAGCCCCTGCCCGCTGGAGTGTGGCAGGGTTTGTGGCCAAGGGACACATGCAGGCAGGGACCGGAGTCAGAGGGCACATCTCCCCCCCCAAACAGAAAGCTACCAATCCCATAGCTTTTGGGGGGGGGGGGGGGGAATCATACAGTTCCTGGGGTCCAGAGCAGCCCTGCCACACCCCAGAGCAGTGGGGTACGCCCCGTGCCACAGAGCCAAATGCCCTCCTGGGGCAGGGGGGTGCTCTCCCATGGACACACACACGTGCCTGCACACAGATGCAGGCGTTCGTGCATGCACTCAGATGCACACATCTGCCTGCTCCCCGCCGTGCAACCCTAGGCACGCACCCAGGCGCACACGCACGTGCTCACACACCCAAGCGTGTCCCCAGATGCTCCCAAGACCAGGCCCTGCGTCCGGGCTCCTTCCCGCGCTGCATGTCACCGCCACGTCAGGGCTCGCCTGCCCGCCTGGCAGTGCCCTGCCAGTTGCCATGGCAATGCTGCGCCTGCCAGGAGATGAAGTTTGCTCTCCCACGCTGCAGCGAGGGGCTGAGAGCAGCCGGGGGGGACCCAGCTCTCCCCGCCACCCCAGGCTCTGCCCAGCTGCCTGCACCCTGCGGTGCTGCCCCAGGAAATGTCCCTTCTCTGGCTGCACCAACCCAGCCCAGGTGCTGGGCCCTCAGTCCTGGGCTCCAGCTGTCTCACGAGCCACAGACCTGCTGTCTGCAGGACCAGAGCATGTGCCAAGGTGTGTCCTTTGGTGGGATGTCCTCATTCCAACATGGGCAGCTGCCTTCCCCCAGCCGTTCTACCCAGGAGCAAGCCTTGCCCAGTGGCAGACAGGACACAGCCAGCCTGGACCCGCCCCGCAGTGCTCCCCATCCCTGCACAGACCCTGGCCCTGCTTGTGGTGCCCTGCAGCCCCCAGCATCTCCGGAGCCCAGCGGGGCCTGCAGCCCCCGCATGCAGGATGCACCATCGTGGGCTTTACAATTTTAACTAGAGCAGGGACAGACCCTGCTGGTTCCCATGCAGAGGGGACAGGCTGCTGCCATGCCGTGCCGTGCTGTGCCGAGCCGTGCCATGGCTCCCAGCAGGGCAGGGCAGAGGTGGAGCGGGACTGGCATAGCTGATGGGATCCCAGGCAGCAGGGGCAGCGGGGGCTCTGGCAGGGTGGCTGGGGATCATGGAGGACAGCTGGAGCCCTGCAACCTGGGGCCCCATCCTGCACCTGCTGGGTGCCGAGCCCCCTCCCCAGCCTGACAGGGCTGTCAGCGGCTCCGGCTCTGCTTCAAAGGAGCCACGGAAGGGCCAGGCCCTGGCAGCTGCTTCACATGGTGCTGGAGGGGGGGTTCATTAATAGGATGAGGGGGGGGAGCATGAGCTCACCACCCCAGCGAGGACAACAGTGACATTTGGGAGCCATGCAGACAGCGGGGCAGGGTGATTAGCTGATAACCTTTCCTGGGAGACGCCAGATGTGCACACCAGTAAGGGGGGGGCACGTCCCCACACCGGGAGCCGCTAGAAAACAGTTCCAAGTGCCTCAGCCTGCACCTTCGCACAGGAGACTGCTTCAAACTGGGGCCAACCAGCCCTACAGCCTGGGCACCCTGAGGGTGAACACCCTGCGAGTGGGCACCCTGAGGATGGGCACCCCTCCGCGGTGCCCGCAGCACCACCACATTCAGCTGTGTCTATCCCAATGGGTGGTGCCAGGACGCTGTTGCACTGGGAGCCCCCGCAGAGGGTGGGGGCAGCCCCCTAGCACATGCCTCAGGACTGCACGGGTGGGGGGACACAGCACCCTCCTGCAAAGGGGTGAGCAGAGGGGGATGCAGTTTTGGAGGGAGGTGCCAAGGTCCAGCTTTGGCAAAGGTGCTGGCTCGGAGCTGGGGCTGTGAAGGATTGCCCCCGTGCCGGGGACAGAGCTGTGCTGGGAGCAGACATGGGTGGCTTTTCCCAGCTCCCTGGCAGGGCAGGGGGCCAGCAGTGCTGTAGAGAGGGTCCCCATGTCCCCGTGTCCACATGCACAGTGCCATGCTGCAAAGCAAAGGGGGTCTTCCCCAGAGGCATCCCCATGCAGGACATTCTCCTCCCTGCCCTGCAGAGGGGGGCCGGGGGCCAGGCCTGGGGGCCGGCAGCAAACAGGGGGTCTGTGTGCAGGCTGGCGGGAGCCGGGCAGGGCCAGGAGCTGCCGAGGGGCTGGGAGGGTGCCAGGGTGGCCTTGGCCCCGCAGCTGGGCCGGGAGCACTGCCAGCCACATTCCTGGGGCTGCCAGGCCAGCGGGAGCGTGTGTGGGCGCAGGGCAAGAGCACGGCCACCACTGCCCCTGCCCGCTGCCCGCCCTGCTGGTCCCGCACCCCTGGGCCAGCCCAGCCCCAGGGTGCCCCCACCTGTGCCCCAGCCTCCCTCGGGCACCCCTAGGCAGGGCCATCCTGCGGAGCCATGCTGTCAGCCCCACATTGCCCCTTGTGCTGGGGTGCTCTCGCCCAGGAGCTGCCGGACACCTCGGGAACCCCTCCCTGCATGGCCACCTCCAGCATGCTGTGTCCCCCAAGGGTCCCCGCTGCCCAACCAGTGCAGCCCGTGCCTGGCACTGATGCAGCCCAGAAGCCAGGAGTCCCCCAGGAGTCTGGGATGCAGCTGGGACAGGACAAACAGCAGGGGAGGACGGGAGGGAGCCCACCCCGGCCTGGGGGATGTGTCTCTGCCCACAGCAGCACCCAAAGCTGTGGTGGGAGATGGAGCAGGGACACAACGGGAGAGGAGGGGGAAAAAGTGACCAGGAGCCTGCTCTGGAGCCTTCTGCTCCCCAGGCTGAGATCTGCACGGGTCCCTGGGGAGAGCCCGGGCGTGGTGAGGGGGCACTCCTGGGGATGTCCTCTTACCATGCCACCCTGGCTGTCTGTCCCCGCCGTCCCTGCCATGGAGGGGGCAGCCCCCATGGTCCTGCTTCCGCTGTCGCTGCCGTGACAGGTGACACAGGCAGTAGTGGCACAGCCGGCTCCCCGGAGTGACAGGCGCAAGTGTCAGTCCCCCAGCCGCCTGCGCGCATGCAGGACGGGGACATGGGCACCGGAGCAGCCTGTGCAGACAGGACAGAGGGAAGTGAGCCAGCTCCTGCTGCCCTGGAGCCATCCCCCTCCCCAGGGTACAGCCCAGGTCTACCGCCCCTTGCTATGTCCCCCTCCAGCCCTGCGACAGCCCGGGTGGGGAAGGGTTAGGGAAGCAATGGGGGTGCAGCAGGGACCCCCGCAGAGCAGAGGCACCGTCTCAGCTCAGGAACAAGGCTGCCAGGACACCTGGCAGGGTGGGAGCAGGGGACAGACACCCCTCTCCTGGGGCCAGCCCTGCTCCCCCAGCACGGCCACGCTGCCAAGAGGTGACTCAGTGGCTCTAATGAAGGCATCGTGACAGATGGGGGGGCCAGGCCAGCTGGCAGGGAGCCCCTCACTCCCCCCGCTGCCCCCCAGCCCCACCAGCCCCCTTGCCTTCATCTGGTGGGGTGCCAGCCAGCGCAAGGTGCTCAGCACCCCCAGAACCTTCCTAGGAGGAACTGGCAGTGCTGGACCGGGCTGGGGGACAGGGTGAGCTGAGAGCCAGGAACCGGTCTGCGGCCAAGAACAGGACAGCACCAGTGCTGGCAGAGCTGCAGGGACAGCCCAGGGACACCACACACCCACAGGGAAAGGTGTTTTCAGCATCCCACATGCTGGCAGCTCCATCCCGCACACGCAGGCTCCCTCTGCCTCCACCTCCCTGCTCTGGCTCCCAGGTCTCACCAGCCCCAGCCCAGCTCCCATGGCAATTAACCGAGCTCCCTGGCTGCCCTTCCCCAGCACATCCATCACGGATTAGCTATTTTCTATCACCATTTATCTCCAGGCAATCTCACTCCTCCTGTGACACCCCGATGCCTCCAGCACCCTCCCTCCTGCTACCAGGCAGCCCTGATAAAGGGCGGCTCTATCTTATCGTGCTTCCCGGCAGTTACACATTAAGGGTGCCATCTCCGGGTCTTGGCTGGGGCAGGATGAGCTCAGCCCACCCTCGGTCCAGCAGCGAGCATCCCTGGGTGATGCGGCGATGGGTGCTGCGCCCGGCACAGAGGGCACAGGGAGGGTGGGCAGGCTGCAGGCAAGTGCAAGGCTCGTGGGTGAGGTTCCCAGCACAGCCCCAACACAGATGGATCCCACCGAGGCTGGGGGGACAGTCCCTGCCCCCAGCCCAGGGCAAAGGGCAGCTGCTATCGCCTGCCTGCACCGGGCTGTTTGCTCTGTCGCCCATTAACAGAGCCACCTTATCCGGCAGGCAGGGGCCGGAGGCAGCCCAAAGCCTGTTGGCCAGGCAGGGGCATCGATCGTGGGAAGGGGAGGGGGTGCCCCAGATAACCCCTGCAGACAAGTGGGTTTCTAATGGGATCTTGAGCCTTGCACACACCCCCCCCCGGCCCAGTCCATCTCCAAGGGGATGGGGGAATGTGGCCCCTGAGCTGCCCTCCCTCACCCCACTCGGGCTCTGGCTCTGCCCGTGCCCCACGCACCGGTGGTGCCTGTGTGCAAGCCCTTTGCTGGGAGGTGCCCAGCAGACCATGGGCTGCCCGGGGTGTGTGCTGGCAGGGCCGTCCAGGAGAAATAAGGACCCCATGTCCAGGGCATCGCCTTGGCATTGATGCCACACGTGGCACGTGGGTGCCCCAGCTGCCCCCTGGTGCTGCAGCATGAAGCTTCTGGGGTGTCCTGCTCCTCCATCCCCTGCACCTCCAGCACCCCTAAACCCATACCCCATGGGGCACAGGACACTGGGGGCGGGGGGGCATAGGGTAAGAGCCAGGGTGCCCTGCCCCATGCCGGGGTGTACCTTTGGGGTGCCGGGCGGGATGGGGGCAGAGGGGCTGCTGGATAACGGGGGCACCTTGCACCCACAACGCATCCCCGCGGGGCAGGTGAGCCAGCCCTCCCAGGGGGCATCGCCCCAGGGCAGGCGGAGCGGGGGGGCTCCCCGGGAGGGCGAGGGGTTCGCAGGGCCCGCAGCCCCCTGCGCCTGCCTGGCTGCCCCCGGGCGGAGGGAGGGCGAGCGTCAGCGGGGCGTGGGGCCGGGGGGCAGCCCCGGGGGGGGGCCCGGCAGCCGGAGCAGATTGGCTGCCGGCGAGGCCTCCCCGGGAGCCTTAGAAAGGGCGGCGAGCGTGGGAGGCGCCACGGGAGCAGGCAGCGGGCCCGGCCGCGCTCCCCTCCCGCCCGGCAGGCACCGGCCGGCGGCGGCGGGCGGGCAGCGGCGATGCGGCGGGCGGGCGGCCCCCCGGGGGGCCGGGGCACGGCGCTGCTGGCCCTGGCGCTGGCGCTGGCCGGGTCCCCGGGCGGCGGGCAGCACTACGACTACTACGGGTGGCAGCCCGAGAGCCGGCCCCAGGGGCGCTTCTACGGGCGGGAGCCGCAGTGCCTGGACATCCCGCCCGACATGCAGCTCTGTCGCGATGTGGGCTACAAGCGCATGCGGCTGCCCAACCTGCTGGAGCACGAGACCATGGCCGAGGCCAAGCAGCAGGCCGGCAGCTGGGTGCCCCTGCTCGCCAAGCAGTGCCACACCGACACCCAGCTCTTCCTCTGCTCCCTCTTCGCCCCCGTCTGCCTGGACCGGCCCGTCTACCCCTGCCGCTCCCTCTGCGAGGTGGTGCGCGACTCCTGCGCCCCCGTCATGGAGTCCTACGGCTTCCCCTGGCCCGAGATGCTGCACTGTGGCAAGTTCCCCTCCGACCACGAGCTCTGCATCGCCGTCCAGTTCGGGAACAGCAAGGCCACCCCACCGCCAGGTAAGCAGGAAGGGCACTGCGATGGGATGGGGGCGCATGCGGGTCACCTGCCAGCAGCGTGTCCCCATGCAGCCGGGGACCCGCATGCAGGGTCCCCCTGCAGAGAGCCCGCACCCCTGTCTCTGCACCCCCCAAAGCAGGGCCGCTGGCGCTGGCCAAGGACCCTCTGTCTGCAGCAGGGCATGAGTGGGCACAGTACCAGCGCTATCAGCTGCTTTGGCTGGGCACCTCCCCGCTGTCCGGGGAGCCAGGCACCCTGACCCTGGGGGAGCCAGGCACTCAGCTGCCTGCGCAGAGCTGCCCAGGGCAGGGGAGAGCAGAGCAGCCATGGGAGTAGTATTGGGGGTGAACATGGGACAAGATGGGAGCTGCTGGGGGATCCGTGGCAGAGCTGTATCCCTTGCCTCCCATCCCAGCAGCAAAGAGCATTCTGCATCTGTGGGTATTGGCCCCATGCTGCTATGGCAGAGTGGCTGTCCCCTCAGGCAGGGGACATCACCCAAAGGCAGCCCAGGGTCTGGATCCAGACTGTGACACCCTTCAGGCTGGAGCCACCCTCACTGCTGCTCCTGTGTCCCAAAGCACTGGCAGCTGGATGAGGGGTGTCCCCATACCCCATCTCTTTGGGGGGGGGCATGCTGATCCACTGGCCAGCGAGGTGCTCTGTGCTGCCCAGGGAGCAGGGGGGCTGCTGGGGCTCTTCCAGCACATCCCCTCAGAGCTGGCCCAGGTGACAGGCACCAGTGGCAGGGGGCTGTGACAGCAGCTGGTCTTTCACCGCAGTGTCCAAGATCTGCACCCAGTGCGAGATGGAGCACAAGGCGGATGGCATGATGGAGCAGATGTGCTCCAGTGACTTCGGTGAGTGCTGGGTCCCCTTCCCTGTCCCCCCTGGACAAAGGGCTGCCCTCCCCTAGCCCTGACAGCCCAGATGGGGCTTGGCTGGCAGGCATGGTTTTCCAGGGACAGCTCCATTGGAGACCTCCCCACGCCATCCCCCTGGACTCTGTGTGCATGGGATGGGTACACCACAGGAGAAGAAATCAGGGGGAGACAGGCAGAATGGGACATTTGGGAGGGTCACTGGAGGCCTCTGCTGAACAGCTCCCCCCAACATCTCCGTCCCCCTCCTCACACAGTAATTTCCCCAAAGACCCTTCTCCTGGGTCCCACCCCAGGGATGGGCTGCACCCTTGTATTGCACAGGTGCCTAGCCCCAGACACCCCCCCCAGCAGCACCCCAGGGCAGTGTCCCCCTCCCAACCATGCCCCATGGCTGCCCCACACAGTGGTGAAGATGCGCATCAAGGAGATAACGGAGGAGAACGGGGAGCGGCGGCTTGTGGCCGCCCAGAAGAAGAAGGTGCTGAAGCTAGGCCCGCTCAAGCGCAAGGACACCAAGAAGATGGTGCTGCACATGAGGAACGCGGGTGCCTGCCCCTGCCCCCAGCTCGACAGCCTCAGCGGCAGCTTCCTAGTGATGGGCCGCAAGGTGGGCAGCCGCCTGCTCCTCCTCGCTATCTACCCCTGGCAGAAGCACAATAAGGAGATGAAGTTCGCCGTCAAGTTCATGTTCTCTTACCCCTGCCCCCTCTACCACCCCCTGCTCTATGGGGCTGGGCAGCACTAAGGCTCTGCCCGCCCTGCCCTGCCCTGGGACTCCTGCACTAGCCTGACACTGCACCACCCCTGGTACCCTGGCTGCACCCCAGGACCCCAGCTCTGCCCCTTGACTGTGCCCCAGGACCCTGCTCTGCACCCCTAGGATTCCCAGCTGCATTCATGGGAGCCTTGATCCACAGCTAGGACCCCTGCCCCATACTGAGAGCCCTGCCCTGAACCCTTGGGACCCCTGTTCAGCTCCCAGGACCCCTGCCCACACCCAGGAGCTTAGGCTGCACCCAGAACCCTTGCTCTGCATGTTTGTGAGCCCCGGTCTGCACCAGAGACCCTTGGCTCCCCCCAAACCCTCTGCTTGGCATCCCAGGGCCCCTTGCCTGCACTTAGGATCCCTGCCTGGCCCTTGGGACCCCTTGGCTGCAGCTGAGACCCCTACCCTGCACCCCTGTGTCCCCTGCCCAGCTCCCTGATGACATGCCCCAGACTCTCAGCCCTTCCCCCCCCAAATCCCTACTCCAGCCCCCCAAAGCATCCCATACCCTTACATTGAGCTCACACCCAGCCCTGGATTATCCCACCTTCGCAGGGACCCACCCCAACCAAAACAGGTCCCTCCTGACCCACTGTCCCCACAGACTAGCCCCCTCAAGACCAAGTGCCCAGAGCAGCACAGCCCCTGCCTGGGCTCCCCAACCCTTCCCATCCCACATGGCTCAGTAAGGCGAGGGGTGTCCACCTCCAAGCCCCTCAGACCAGCCCTACTGCATCCCCCACACACACCCCTGCCAAGACCCAGCCCAGGCACCCCTTGCCCATCCACGCTGCAGTAAATTATGCTGCCTCAGAGAAGCCTGTGTCCGGCTCCCTGTAGTTTGTGGGCAACTGCCCCTTGGGGCTCCCTCAGGGACCCCAGGAAGGATGGGAGGAGGCTCCCAGTCCTGCTCCCTGAGTGGGGTGGCCCGAGGGAGCGGGGTCACTCTGGGCTCCGGCTCTAGCCCTGCTCCAGGTGCCATGCCCAGAGCCCAAGGCTGGGCAGCCTGGCCAAGCCGAGGGATGAGGTTCCCAGTGGTCACAGGCATCGCTGGAGACTCGGCATCCCTGCCACTTCAGGGAGCCTGGGAGGGACAGGGGAGCCCCACGGATGGCTCTGAGGGTGTTTGCCAGAGAGGTTTCTCCTTCTGTCACCCCTGGGGGACAGATCCGCAGGCTGGGAGTTGGAGGTATGTGTGGGGAGCCTGGCACTGAGCACAGTGGGGGGCACAGATCCTGGGCCAGGATCCCTGCCTCCATCCCCAGGCACCCCACCTCCGCACCACCTGGAAGCCCTGTCTGCAGCTCCCAGCCAGCCCTACCTTGCTGCCAGACCTCCCACCCCACAACCTCCTGCCCCCTCCCAAAAGGTTCCCTGGGGACACCCACCTGCACCAGCAGCACCGGGACCAGGGCAGCCCTCAGCCTGGCCCCTCTGGCAGGAGCAGGGTGCTGCCCCTCTGCCCCAGCAGCCCCCCCCAGTCCCAGCAGGGGAGGGGGGCAGCCCCACTCCAGCCCTGTTTACCCAGCGCATTCTTGCATCCGCCTGTCCCACGGGGTGAGGGAGGCACGAAGGCGCCCGCTGTGGTATTTACCCAGCACCTGGCTGTCCGACACTGCGGCTTCTCACCGGAGCTGGCCCCGCCGCGGGGACAAGAGGGGAATTGAGGCTGCGGGATGTCTGCGCCCACCCTCCTCCCAGCTGACGAGGCCACCCGGCACCTGCCCTGCACTGGGGTGATCCCCACTCCTTCTGCCCCCCTTGGCATGGCCTTGGCCCCACTGGCTGCCCCCCACCTCCCAAAAGGGCATTCACAACCCACTCCAGCTGGGGGATGCGCCCCTGCGCTGCAGCTGGCCAGGGAGAGGGGGCAGCCAGCCCCTGCCATGGCCTCACACCGGGGGCAGGCGGCTGCTGCCCACACCCTCCACCCTGGCCAACGTGGAAAAAAACTGGGGGAAAAACTCAAATATTGTTAGAAGGTATGTTCAGAGCGAGGCTGCTGAGCACGCTGCCATAGGAATAAACATCGTCAATTATGTCATTTTACTGCAAAACTTCAAGTACACAGAGAAAAAAAAAAAAAACACATCTCCCACAGCTCAAGTTTATCTGTAGCCCTCTGTGTTTTGCATCATTAGCATCTTTCCAGGGAGCATTGACATATATGGTCACGGCACTCATCGCTCCAAGTGTTTTCTCCAGAAAGACAAGTAACCTCTCTCTGCCTCCCACCATCAGCCGTCTGAGCTCTACAGCTCAACCCCCCTGGCCCCTCCCTGGCCAGTACTCGCCCCATTGCAGATACACCCCCACCCACAAACACAACCCCACAGCTCTCGGGGTGCTACACAGCCCCCTCCCCAATGCCCCCAGTAACTGCCGAGCCCTCTGCACGCCAGCCCCCCCACCCCTCCAGCCTCAGAGCACACCCAGCACAGCTCAGACACCCTCATCATCGCTGCCAACTCCAGCTTTTCCCCACATTTCCACAGGGCACAGCTTGAGGAAGGGGTTTATGAGCCCATGGCCAAGAAGAGGCTGCTCCCAGGGCTGCTCCATGCGAGCCCCCCCCCGAGCTGGTGGGGTGTACAATCAACAGCAAGACCGAGGCCCCCAGCACCTTCTCAGGCTGGTGGGCACTGGGCAATAGCAGCCCCCCCACCCCCTGCACTGCAGCTGGCTGGCAGGGACCCCGGCCAGGGCTGTTCCCAGCTGCACAGCAGCCAGGGTCACATTCCTGGGATAGCTGGGTGCTTTGCTGTTCACAAAGGGAAAGGTCACCCTTGTGCAGGCAGGCAGCTGCTGGGACCACCGCCTGGGCAGGGCAGGGGAAGGAGTAGCCCCAGGAGGCAGAGAGGAAGCCCAGCAGCTCCTGCCAGGACTGAGCTGCTCCCTGGCTCCAGCCCAGCAGGATTTGGCCCTGGCACAGCCGAGGAGGGGCAGCTGCACAGCCCTGAGCAGGGGGCAAACAAGGCCACAGCCATGACAGAAGATGGAAACCCCAGGAAGTGAGGAGAGCTGGTGGCACCGTTTCTCCATGACCACCTGCAGACCAGCAGGGCCAAGACCACAGAGGTGACACTGGGGCAAGACAAGAGCCAGCTGAGGGCAAGAGATTTATTGGTCATTCTCTATATACACTTATATATTAATCTGTAGTAGAAAGCAGCAGTCACTAAGTGCACAGAGCAGCACCAACTCGTGCCTCTTCTCAGGCTGCAGCTGAAGACCCGGCCACAGAGCCCAGCCCAAACTTACCCTCTTGCCTCCTCTGCGCTACACCTTATATGGGGGCAGGGGGAAAAGCCTAATCCTGCAGGCAGTGAGGCCGAGGGGCACAGGAGTCACTAGCAGGGTCTCAGCTGAGCCAGGACCAAAGACCACAGCTCCTGGGGATGCAGGTAGAGGCTCTGACTTGATCCCAAAAATACAGTCACCTAGCACAGTGCTGGGAAAGGTAGGGACAGAGCCCTGAGGTTGTTCTGCCCCACCCAGGAGGTGGAGGTAGGACCACAAGTGGGGAGGATAGCTCCTCCATCACTGAGCCGGGCCTGGGCAAGTACACAGCAGGGCGCAGGGAGCGCCAGGGAGCACCCAGGGCTTGGAGCAGCCGCAGGGATGGGGCCGCAGCTGCGGGCAATGCTCCGCCGCAGGGACCCAGCTGGTGCGGCAGATGCTGCGTGGCAAGGAGGGCTGGTCTGCCCCCGGCCTGGCGCGGGCAGGAGGAGCAGAGAGTGCAAGTGTCCTCTGGCAGGGTGATGCCACGCTGGGAACCAAGCAGCCCAGGCTCCTGGCTGCAAGGGCACCCACTGTCCTGGCTGTCAGGCAGTGCAGGACCCAGGAGCTGGCTGGGCCTGTTTCAGTCACTTGATGAGCACCTGGTTGCACAGAGCACACACAAACACCGTCTCCCGCTGAGCCTCCGGGGCTGGAAAGGAAAGCTGGTGTCAGAGATGCTCCCCTTCCCCACCACAGGCTAGGGAGCCCAGCCACAGAGCTGCTCCAAGAGCCGCAAACCCATCACCACTCTGTCCCAAGTCAGGCTGCGCTGGGCAGGTCCCGTCTACCCTCCCTGCCAGGGCTGGGTCAAATCTTTGCAGCAGACAGCAGGAGCTCTGCCCTCCTCCACCTTTCCACTCACCCGTGGCTCCCATCACAGCCTTGGGGACTTTGAAGGAACAACACCTGGAGCAAAAGCTGTTCCCACAGTTACTGCAGCTCCGCTGTGGAGAGAGATGGAGGTGAGACACTATTCTGGGCCCGCTCCCAGCCCTCCCCAGCAAACTCCAGTGCCAGAGCACTGCTAACAGCATTCCCTGCTGAAGGGGAGCGGGTGCAAGCCCTGAGCCCCAGCAGCAACAGCAGAGGGGTCATCTGCCACCACCACCTGTACAAACCACCCAGGCTGAATGCTGGATCTGCATTCAGGTATGACCCAACACCACAGGCAGCCTGTCCCCAGACTGGGAAAGCAGCAGGAGCACAGGCTCCAGGAGGTTTAAGGACACAGTATCATTTCCTGTGCTGTAACCCTAGAGGGACACAAGCTCCAGAGTCCCAGACATATATCAGACTAACCCGGGAGGAAGGGGAGGGGGCCACGAGTCTGAAGAACAGGAGGCAGCAGGAAGACAGCAATATGAGTCTGGAAGGGACAAGAGATACATCCTTCCCAGAACTGCCCAGGGGACTGTGTGCCAAGCACTACATGCAGGGGCTCAGATAAGACAACAGGGGTGGCCTTTGCTCCCCTAGTTCCCACAAGCACACCGATGCTCTGCTTCACTAGGAAGCTCTCAGGCCAGAGGAAATGGGCTAAACCAGGGCAAAGAGCAGGCGTCTTCTACCCTAGCACACGCGGGTCTGGCCTGAGGCAGCTTCCAAAGCAGCAAAAAGACAAAGGCTTCACAGCACAAGGGATCCCTGGCACCATTAGGCACGCGACAACACCCAGCACTTAGCTGAGGTCATCTGCTGTCAGGCTGTGGCCAGCCACACGAGCTGCTGGAGAAAGCCAGGGCGAGCCAGACACACGCAACACCTCTGTCCTGGGTGCAGGCAGCAAGCTGGGGTAAAAGCCAAAGACTCACCCTCTTCTTGAGCACAGAGAAGGTGGCTGCACAGCCCGTGCAGCTCCCTGGAAGAAAGAGCAGAGGTCAGGCAGGGCTCTGCTGCCTGGGACTGCAAGAGGTACAGGAACACCCACGGCTGTTGTAAAGGCTCAGCTCAGAGATGACATCGCTGCACCTTGCCATCCTTGCCCTTCTTAGGAGGGCTAGGAAAACCCTCTCCATGGAAGGGAGGAGGTCATAGGTGGTGTCAGTATAACCCTAGCAGGTACCACACCACTCCCCACTCCCAGTTCAGTGGTCACTACTGGGTGCAGCACAGACCCCGCTTTGCTGAGCTCCCCCAAGCAGCACCTGCTCCCAGCCTTACCGAAGTTGTTGCTGGGGTAGCGCTTGCGCAGGCGCTCGGTCAGGCGTGACACCTTGCTGCGGATCACCTCATTTTTGCTCATAAAACCATTGTCTGGGAGGCTGAGATCAAAATCTGCTGAGCACTGAGAGCTCTCATCATCCTCCTGCAGAGAGCAGAGCCATCTGAGCACGGAGGGGTGGCTGGGGGCACGCTCGAGGGCTGCAGGGTAGCCACCCCAGAGATGGGCACCCAACAAGCAGGATGCTCCACCTGGCATCACCACAAGCCACCACCGAACTGGGCAAAGGCTGCCAGCTCCAACTGGGACAAGGTGCCCCTCTTGCACACCTTGGCATGGCAGTACTTACCATGACCAGCAGCTGGTTCTCCTTCTCCCGCAGCATGGGACAGAGAGGAGAGGCAGTACAGAAGGAGTCAGAGGCGCCCAGACCCACAGCCACCCTCCCTTAGCACCCAGCTTGCCCACCAAGGCCCTTACCCCTTCCCACCTCAGATGCCCTGCAGGCACAGCTCACCCCCACCAGCCTCAAACCTCAATAGCATCTTTGAACTCTTCATCAGGCTCTGCCTCCTCTGCCTCCTCCACGCTGCCTGGGGTAAGGTCCTGCAAGAGATTCACAGAGCTACTCCTGCTGTATCATAGAATCATAGAATGTTTTGGGTTGGAAAGGACCCCTAGAGGTCATCTAGTCCAACCCCCCTGTACCCCCACCCCTCTCCAAAGGTGGGCCCACACTTCAGCAGGTTCCAGAACAAAGGACCAGGTCCCCAGCAGCCCCATGAGAAGACACGGATCCTAGAAAGTGAGGTGAGCCCCTATGTGCCCAGACTGCATCTTTACACGGAGCAAAAGGACTGCGCCAAGCCCCCAGGCACAGCAGGGCAGACCCCCAGCAACCCAGGAGGGGCTCACAGGCAAAGCTGGCAGCTGGAAGAAGTTTGTGTGTAGAGGGACACAGGCACAGTCAGACCAAAGGGCTGACCCTGCAGCTCCCACCCCACAACTGCCAGCCCTGCCCCTGTCTCACCTCTGTGCTGGTGGGTGTGGGGGTCTGATCCGGGGGGGCAGCAGTTGGCAGGGGTTCAGCAGGCTCTGGAGTGCTCTCGAGGGGTTTGGTGCCCACACACTGCTCAATCGAGGCCTTGAGCTCCATTATCACTGGTAAGAGGGGAATGCGGCTGAAGCGGGTGGCAATTCCTTTCCCCCAGCCCCGACACACAAGAGCTGGCTGCAAGATCCCATCTCCAGGGCTCAGGGTGGGACATCGGCACATACAGCCTTCACCCACCAGGTACTGTAAGCCCTCCTTCTGCTCACACATCAAAGTTAGGGCAGCAAGGAACCCCCCACCACCTGCCCCAGCTCAGGATAGGTAACAGCAAGGGTCTTAGTCACGGCTCAGCCACACAGATCTCCTTCAACTCTCCTCCAGCATGAGCCACAGAACAGAGTGCCTTCAGCTCTTCTCCTCCCATCCAACAGCACGTTTTCAAGCCTGCGTCATACATTGCCACAGGCACTGAGAGTATTTCAGGTCCTATGCAGAGCAGGGTCAGGGACCAAGAGGGGTGGTGATGCTCATGCACAGGCTGTGTTGCCAGGCCCCGGTTTGCCACAGCGCAGAGGAGAGCAGGAAACAGCACCCAAGACAGGACACACATCAGGAGAGACTGGACACCTCTTACAGCTGAGCCCCAGGACCCCACCACCCAGCCTGGGCTGCTGAGCACCACTCTTAAGACATTGTTGCCCTCAGGGGAGGATCAGATCCCATGGCAGAGCCTGACACAGGACACTGAGATCACACAAAGGTGGCCAGGAGAGGTCCAGGGCAGGATCCTCGGCTTCAGAGGGCCTTTCCCCAAAACATTCCACACAGGCCACTTCCAGGGAGGTCTCTTACCTTGGTAGAACTGGGTGTTGCCCAGGAAGAGGGTGCTGTTGAGGATGACCAGGACCCAGCAGAGGGGCAGCAGGTAAAGGATGCAGACAGAGCCCAGCAGTGCCCCATAAAACCTGGGAAGGAGCAGCAGGACACTGCTGTCACAACAGAGCACCTCACACCACAGCACAAGTCCCCTTCCTTCATCTGGTCCTCCACCTGCCCTCTCCAAGGACCAAACACATCAAACACAGCTCCACAGGCCTGGCCGGGCCCCTCTCCCCACTGAGCCCGCCGCAGGATGCCTGACCCGGTACTACTCACTGGGAAGAGACAGTGGGGTTCTCCCAGTACAGTACACGGTACACTGCCTCGCAGCTGCAGCACATCCCGCTCAGGAGCCCCTCCAGCTGGATCAGGCTGTGAATGAGACCTCACAATCAGGAAAAGGCCCCACAAATCCACACCCTGTCTCCCCCACACTCATATGCTTTACGGGGGCCAGGCTGGCAGGAGCCCAGGCCCTCTGCGGCTCCAGAGGAGCCGTCCCAGCGGCAGAGGCCCCAGGGGCCCCACAGCCGGGAGGGCTCCAGAGACTCACAAGCTCTTGACCTGGGCGATGGCCTCCTGCCGGGAGAGCTGCACCCTGCGCAGGTCCTCCCGGCGGACGCTGTGGTACCTCCTGCGCACCAGCTCTGGCTCCGAGGGCCGGGCCCGGTACGTCTCCTGCAGGTAGCCCAGCAGGGCCGGCACCATGACCAAGAGGGCGAGCACGGAGTACCAGGCGGCTGGAAGAGAGGGGACAGAGTCAGCCCGGGGTGCCCGGGGAGGGGACGGGCCCTGTTCCCCCACCACGCACCTTGGCCGAGGGTGAGCAGGAGGAAGTTGAGGCCGAGGCAGGCGAGGAGGGAGCACACGGGCCGCTGCCACCTGCGGAGAGGAGGGAGGGTGAGGGACGTGAGGCGGCTGGTCTCGGTCCCGGCCCAGCCCGCACTTACCGGAGGAGGGAGCGGACGCCCTCGGCGGCGTCCCGCAGCGGCTCCAGGTAGAGCTCCAGCCGCCGGTAGCTCCGCACCAGCTCCAGCAGGTCGAAAGCGGCGGCGGCCTTGGGCGGCGACGGCTCCGGCGGGGCCTCACCGCCCCCCCCCGCCGCCCCTTCGGGGCCGCCTGCCGCCCCGTCCCGCTCCACCGCCTGCATGACCGGCCGGGCCGGACCGGGCCGGGGGAGCGGGACCGGAACAGGCCGGGCTGGTCCCGCCGCCGCCACCGCCGAGCTCGTCCCTACGCCGCACTCCGCTTCCGGGAAGCGCCCAGGTGCGCCGTGACCTCTCCCGCGGGGCCGGCACGCAGCCAATCAGCGGAGCCGGGCTAGGAAGCGCAGGCAGAAGTCCCGCCCCTGCGCGCGGAGGAGGGGCGGAAGGGGCCGGAGCGGCGGCGGTTCCGCTCATCGGCGGCGGGGCCGGGCGGCGCGGGGCTCCGGGGTCGGCGGTCAGCCTGGGCCTGGGCTCGGGCCCGGTGGGGCCGGTCCAGATACAGGGCTTGGCTCTGACCTGGGGCTAATCCGGGTCCCGGGGCGGTCACGTTCGGGGTGTGTCCGGTCCAGGGTTCGGTCACAGTCGGGTCCAGGGCTGGGCACCGATCCCGGTCTGACCCTCATCTGAGGTTTAGTCCTAGTCTGGGTCTGACACTGATCTGGGTCTAATCCTCGTCCGGGGCTCAGTCCCAGGCCGGGTCTGACACTGATCTGGGTCTAATCCTGGTCCGGGGCTCAGTCCCAGTCTGGGTGTTGGCATGGCCTGCTCCCAGCCATATTGGGGCACTGTGGGTTTGTTCCCATGGGCTCCATTGCCGGGGCACCTCTCCATGGGGCAAGACCAGGGACCAGTCCCGCACCAAGGTCCCGGGAGGTCCTGCTCCCACCGCCCCGGTCACTGCAGGCCGTCCCCACCAGATGCAGCAGGGCAGGGCGGCTGGCTCCCAGGGATGTTCTGGGGACCCAGGGCTGTGTCCAATGCCAAAAGGGTGGATGCCATCCCATAATACTCCATGCAACTGCATTAACCCTATGCCACTCTCAGGCTATGAGGGCAGCCTCTGATGAGCAGGGCGCGTGTCCCGTGGGCAGAGGGCTGGGTGTCCCAGTGACACCCCAGCTGTGGGTTGAGCTCCAAGGCTGATCCCCATCCCAAGAGTGCAGCCCAGGGCCAGAGCCAGACCCGGGGGATGCTGGCTCCCCGCCCCGGGGGCCCAGCAGCATGGGCACAACTGCCCAGCAGTGCCTGGCCCGGGACAGAGAGGCCTTTCAGCCCGGGAGTGACAAAGCCCATAGGAATGCAGCTCCCTCCCGTGTCCCCATCGCATCCCTGCGGCCACACAGCCCTGGGGACTTGGCCTCCCTCTGCACTGCCCGGCTACGGGAGGTGCCCACACCCAGCACCTGCGTGAGCACCAGGCTGTGCCCTCTCTCTAGAGGGGACAGCAGGGCCAGGGACAGCCCCTGTCCCCAAGGGCAGGGATTTAAGCCTCTCTACCAGGGCCGGGTGGCTCAGCACCAGGGAGCCTGCCCACGGCCCCAGAGCACACCCGGACGTCGTGACCACAGCCAGAGGTCCCGGGCAGGGAGGCCCCAGGGTGCAGGGCTACAGAGCCGGGTGTGATCTCAGCTCAGACCCCGTTCCCAGCAGGTCCCAGCCCCGGCACAAAGCCCCAGACACCTGGTGAGCGCCAACGTTGCTTTATTTGGAAGGTGAATCCATAGGCACCGGAGTGAGGGCTGGAGGGGTAACAGAGCTGGCGTTACAGGCGGGGCTGCAGGAAGCTGGGAAAAGGCACTTGTGGCAGCATAAGCCCCGCTAGGCATCTCAGGCAGCCTGGGCCAGGGGCTGCACTGGAGCAGGCGGGGGCAGGCGGTGTCGGGGACCAGCCCTGACACAGGGGAGGGACAGCATGTCCTGTCCAGGGAGGGGGTAAATGGCCTGGGGGCTGGCAGGGACCCCGGGCATGAGAGGGGATCGGCTGGGGCAGCACCTCACGATGGAAGCGGTGACCCAGCACCAACCCTGGACCTCTCTGTGCCCTGGGGGTATCACGGCTGCTGCTCTCCATCCCAAAAAAGGCACCAGGGAACCCCAAGCAACAGCCAGAGCCTGTGGCCAGCTGCTGGGAACGCTCATCCCACTGATCCAAGCCCATGCAGAGACTGGAGAAGACCCTCCCTTGCACTGGGAGCGATGGAGAGGACTTGCCCCCAGGCAGGGCAAGGAGGGCTCCTGGCAGGGAAGCCCTGGTGTGGTGCTCCTCCAAAAATTCCCAGTGTCTCTCTGACCGCCTGTTCCTCCAGTCGGACCCCCTCGGGGCTTGGCATTTGGTGGGTTGTGGAAGCTGATCCAGGGCCAGGGTGGCCTCGCTGCCAGAATCCTCTTCTCTTCCCCAAGACGGGCTGTGTACCTGCAACACCAGGCCCCAGCTCCCCCCAGGGCCACGGTGCCAGCAGCAGCTCAGCACCACCACGCTGCCGCATTCATCCTTCTCCTCTGCCTTGACACGGTCTCCGGGCAGCGCAGGGCAGAGTCCCGAGACGAGAGTTTTCCGGGATGATAACCCAAGCACCGCAGAGCCAGGCAGGGCTGCAGGCCGGTCTCCAGCACCACTGGGCCCCGGGGCAGGCTTGGTGGCTCCGGAAGGCTCAGAGCCACAAAACCTCGCTGCCGGAGGGCGGGACCCAGCTCCCTTCTCCCCCAGGGGCACCTGGCCCCATCCCCAGGCAGTACGAGCCCCAGGGCCAGAGGAATTTACCCCCATCCCAGGGTGGCAGGACCCGGCTACGGCCCTGCTCGCACTTTCCCTCACCCTGCAGCAATGGAGCCTTGCTGCCCGCATGGGCTCGGCCCCCAAACAGGACAGCGTGTCCGGGGGGCCGGGGTGATGCCGGGTCAGGCTGTGCGGGACCTGGGTGTCTTTGCACCCCCAGAGCGCAGGGCAGGGAGGGGCTGAGCCCCGCGGGGCTCCGGCAAAGCGGATGTGTTCAGGCCAGACAGGAGGAGGGGCCCGGGCTGGGGAAGCAGAGATCAGAGCCTCCGTTAGGGAACTGCGGAGGTGCCACGCAGCTGGGAGCGGCAGGAGGGGGCTCCCAGCGGGTCGGGGGGGTTATGCCCACCCAACCCCACTCTGCACCACTGCCCCCTGCTCAGCGCCCCCCCCCAGGCCAGCCCCCCTCCGCCCCGGGGACAGGTCGGCACCCACCTGAGCACGCAGCATCTGCGAGGCTGGGGGCAGGGGAGTTGGGCAGGGGCCCTGGGAGGCACCCAGAAATTGGGGTCCCTCTTAGGGGCTCTCCGCTTGGGTCCTTCCACTTGCAATAGCCTATATCTGGCCATCTTTCTGTCTGGGGGTGGGAGAGGGGCCTGTGCAGCGGCTGGGTGTCCACGCTGTCTCGGCGGGATGTAGGGAAAGCCGTGCTCGGGGAAGGCCTCCGTCTGTCCATCCATCTGCGCAGGAGTCTCCGGAGGAAGCGCGGTGCAGTCAGCCAGGAGGGGATGGGGCGGCAGGGTCACTTTGTCCCGAAGCGGGGCTGCACTCTGTCCATGCGCGAAGAGAGGGGGAGCTGAGCGCCGTGGGGTCTCAGACGATGTCAGGCTGGTCCCGGCAGCGCCGTGACAGGCAGTAGAGCCCAGAGAGGAGGTACAGGCAGGCGGCGATGCCCCCACAGACGGAGGCGCTCAGGTAAGCGCTGTAGAGGCAGTGCTGGCTGTAGCCCGGCAGGTTGCAATAGCTTTTCCGCCCGGCCTTGTAGCCCATGATGCCGGTGGCGGCCGCGTAGAGCCCCACGCCCAGCGCCAGGTCGTGCACCAGGTTGGTGAGGAGCCAGCGGGAGCCCAGCCAGGGCACCAGCGCCCAGCGCCCCAGCAGGCTCAGCCCGAAGAGGGCGAGGGTGAGGAGCCAGACCAGGACGGCAGCGAAGAGGGCGAAGTGGGCCGCCCCCTCGTACTTGTGAGCCGCCACCGTTACCCAGAAGGCAGCGCCCAGCGCCAGCTGCCCCAGGCGCAGCAGGCCCAGCGGGCTC
This sequence comes from Gorsachius goisagi, assembly GCA_018403395.1. Lineage (NCBI taxonomy): Eukaryota > Metazoa > Chordata > Aves > Pelecaniformes > Ardeidae > Gorsachius > Gorsachius goisagi. The sequence continues at coordinate 53,231 of BOSO01001904.1, forward strand.
CGCAGGTAGGCGCGGTGGAGGCTGAGGGAGCCGCGGGCCGGCGGCCCCGGGGGCGGCGGCACTGCCGGGGGAGCCGTGCGGGCCATGGCGGGGCCCTGCCTGCTCCGGCGCGGCTCGGGCGGGACTCAGGGCCCGGCAGCGACTCCCTCCCCCGGCCGCTGCCAAACATCTGGCGCCTCATGGTTCCCCCCCGCGCGGGGCCTCTCTCCTCCGCCTCCCCGCCCCGCCTCCGCGCCCCGCCGCGCCTCCCGCCGGCCCACGGACGCCCGCGGCTGGCGGTGGATGCCCGCCGAGGATGCCTGCCGCCGTCGGGCGGGGGCCGCCGCGCCCCTCACGTCCCGCCGCCGCGGGGGTGGCCGCGCTGCGAGGCGCGGGGGGCGGCGGGGGAGGCGGCGGGGTCGGGGAGGGGGGAGCGCACCCGGACCCCGCGCGGCGGCCGACGGGGGCCGCGCGCCGGGGCTCCCCTCTACGTCACTCAGGATTCCCCCTCAGTGTGACGTGCGCGTCGGGGCTCCGCCCAGGGACGCGGCCACGCCCGTCGCGCCCGCCTATTGACGTCACGGGCGCCACGTGTCCCCCCTCCGAGAGGCGCTGCGGCCGCGCCCCTCGGCGCCGATTGGCCCGGCCAGCGGGAGGCGGGCGCGGATTGGCGGCGGGGCGCGGGGCGGGGCGCGGCGCGGCGGGTGGATGAACGGGGCGCGCGGCGCAGCCCCGGGAGCGCAGCGGCAGCCCGGCGTGACCCGCGCCGGCCGCCACCGCCGCCAGGTCTGTGCGAGGGGTCGGCGGGCGCGGGGCGGTGGCGACGGGAAATTGGGTCACGGCGGGGGACCCAGCGCCCCGGGCACCGGCGGGGCGGGACCGGACCTGCGTGCGCCAGCCCGATCCGGGCGCCTCCCGCGTTCCCGGGCGGCCCCGCCCGCGCGGCTGGCCTCCTGCCCGGCGACCCGGCCCGCCCTCTCCCCGCGGCCGTGGCGCGTCCTTCCCGCGCCGCCCGCCCTTCCTCACCGGGCATCCGCGCCGGATCCCGGAGGCGGCGGGCCGGGCCGGAGCCTGACGCCGTCTCTCCGGTGCCCGCAGCGGCCGGGGCCATGGGTACGCCGGCCTCGGTCGTGAGCGACCCTCCGGGGCGGGTAGTGCCCGCGGCCCGCGGCCGCAAGCGGGCCTCGGCCAACATCTTCCAGGGCGTGGGGCTGCCGGAGCTGCGGAGCCTGTTCCGGAGCGGCGGGGCCGAGCGGCCCGAGGAGCGCGCCCGCCTCGTCTGGCGGTACGCGGGCCGGCGGGGCATGGCGCGGGCCCTGCGGCGACTCCGGCGGCGGCGGCGGCCGGCCCAACCCGGCGGCGGGACGGCGACGCTACGGCACTTCAGCCGCCTGCGGTAGGTGCGGGCCAGGGCAGAGGGGGAACCGGGGAAGGGCGGCGGGGCCGTGCCGCTAACACCCACCTCTTCCCCTCAGGATCACAGAGGAGCCAGAGGGCGGCCCCGGGGCCAAGGCACCCTCGGGGCCTGCGTAGCAGAGCTGAGCGGCCGGGCCACTGAGCAGTGGGGCTGCTGGGCAGCGGGTGCTGGGAGGGGCAGACTCTCCAAGAACACTAAGTGTACTGGACAGAGTGCAGCAGTTAATAAAAGGTGGACAGAGCAGTGGCTGCGTGAGGCTCTGGCTGTGTCCTGCCAACCCCTGGCCGCCCCCCAGGGCAGCAGGACCTTGGTCTGGGCCAACATACTGTCCTGACCCATGCTGGGGTGCTGCAGACACACAGAGGCAGACAAATGAACTGCAGCTCTGTTATTCAGACGGTTGCATGGTTTAAATACATTACATACATTTCTACAGTGCATTAGAACAATACATTTTGGGTCAGTCGGAGATGCAGCTGGGCCCGGCCGGGGAGCTGGGGTCACACTGCCACCCACCCTGTGCTTGCACAGCCAGTGCTGAGCCCCCTCCCTGCACAGGACACAGGAGCCTCTCACCCCTCCCAGGCTCAAGCAGCAGAGCCCCAACCCACCTTCATTCCCCCCCCACCCCCCAAAAATGGGCTGATGGGACAGCAACACTGGCTTCCCCCAGCAGCAGAAGCCGCAGCTCAAGGCAAGCGGATGCAGGCAGCAGCCCTGGTACTGTTTTGTACAACACAAGTTCAGCAGCCTCTGGGGAGAGAGCAGCAGGCCTGTGAGATTGTCAGCACCAGGGCAACAAGGAGCCCATGCTGGCCCCCCTGTGTTCCCATCATACCTCCCACCCATGCAGCAGAAGAGCCCCTCCAGCCGTTCCCCGGCAGCCCCCTGCCCCTAGTGGGGGGCCTAGGCACAGACAAGGCTGGTACCACACTGGCTGCACAGCAGCCAGGGAGCTTGCTGGGAGCACAGGCAAAAGCCAAGCAAGAGCAGCCGTGGAGACCTGGCAGGAGGGATGACTGGGGCAGCAGAGGGGGAAAGGGTGCTTGCACCCACCCTCAGCCCTCTCCAGCTGGGGGGGGTGTCACTAAGCTACAGCCCCTCCCAGAGCCACCTGCTCATCACAAGGACAAGCCAGCACCTCTCCCTAGTGTCTAACTGCACCCAAGCCAGCCCCGTGAGTTGTCCCTCAAACATCCCCTCCTCCAGCCCCCAGCCAGAGAACAGCCGTTCATTGCGGTCCCCGCTGCGCCAGTGGGCAGCAGGAACTCCCCCTGAGGAAAGCAGCGTGCACGGGGTTGGGGCAGAGGAGGGACAGTGGAGGAGTACAGCACACCCTTGGGGAAAGGGAGGGGGTATAACCCACTACAGGCCTTCCCAGCCCGGCAGCCGGCATGGCGGGGAAAAGGGCTAGTGGCTGGTGTAAAGGGCTGGACGGATCCTGGCCCAGGTAGCCTGCTCATCCCAGCCCCAGGCAGGGGTGCTCAGAACCACATGCAGGCCAAGGAAGGGAGGCAGGGGCCCAGCCACACCATGGCTCCCAGCGGATTCCCACACCTCCCCCTAGGCTCTGCCCCAGGCAGGGCACCAAGCTCCAATGGAGCTGGGGAGGGACCATGCCCGACCTGCCTGGCTCCTCCAGTTCAGCTGCAGGTTCCTCCAGCTGCACCTGCTCGCTCTACCCAGAAGGTCGAGTCCCAGCCACAGGAGCCGGCGGTGGCACAGCTCCTCTCGCAGTGCTAGTCCAAGGCAGCCAAGCCCTGCCTGCGGCTCTCACAGCTACCACCATGAGAAGAAAGGCTTCCGGCTCTGGAAGCTCTGCGTGTAGGACTCGCTGGCGGTGCGCTGGTGGGAACGCGCCGTTTCCACAATCACGGGCGGCATCTGAACCAGGTGCAGGGGGCTCTTCCCATCTTTCAGTGCCTGAGTCAGGTTCAGAATCTGTATGGCACAACAGAGCAATGCCAGAACTGCCCCGCTGGAGCAACAGAGAGCATCTACCCCAGCACCCGTCCTGCCACACAGGCAGGACAAGGCTCCATGCCGCACCCATCTGCCTTCCCTAAGCACAGCTTACCTGGCCTCTCATCACAGCAATCTGCTTGTGAAACTGTCCCCTGTCAAAGCCAGGGTCCTTCTGCAAGAGAGAGAGCAGAGAACATGGTGGGATCCACCCGCCGCCCCATGCCATGCAAGAGATGCCTATTCCCCCAGCAAGCCTCTCTCCTACTGTCCCACAGGTTTCCTGCTTCTCCCCACACTGAATCTTCAGCTCCTGGCAGAGGTTATGATAACCCTGCTATGCCTCAGCCCAGAAACACTGTTGGGAGCTTGGCCATCCCTGCAGCCTTGACAGGGAGCTCACCAACACCACCCCTGCTTTTCTTCCTCCCAAGCTATCCTCACACACTCCCCCAGCTCACCTTGAAGAGCTCATACAGATCTTCCTCCAGGTCCTTGACAAAGTTGGGGTCTGAGATCTTGGGAAGAATCAGGTCCTTGATCTCCTGTGAAAAGGGGATTTTGGCCTGGGGCAGCCATGCCCAGTAGAATGGATCTGTGGGAGGAAGCAGGATACATTAGAGCTGGCAAAGACAAAGGATGGTGCCACATGCCCCTGTGTGCCAGATCACCTGCATCTGGGACACAGGGTCCAGCACCCACTTTCTACAGCCTCTGCTGAGGCGGAGCTGTCCATGAACCCAGAAGGTTTGCAAGAGGGACAGCCCTAGCCCTCTCCTCTCCACGCCTTGAGGAGGATGCCCAAGCACAGAGTTGTACGGTTCGACAGGGCACCCTGGCACAGCCTGAGGGACTCACATGCTCTCCAGGAGTCTGGGTGTTTCAAGGGAAAGGCCAAACCATTGTCTATAGCAGCCAGCTTGATGACGGGTTCCTTCACCACCACCCAGTCGCTGTCCTGGAATGAAGCAGAGCGTGTCACAAGGAGGACATCCCAGCAGGAACAGTCCCTCTCCCACTCCCTTCAGCCCCGCTGCCAGGATCTTTGCCCTGGCTACCACAGAGGCACAGCAGCCTCTTGCCTGTAGTGTGGCCCCTTCCCCGCAGGGAAACACTCTCTCCTTTGGGTGGAAGGGGGGAAAAAGCTGCTCCCCCCACCCACAGCCTCACTCCACACCCACAGCCTCACTCCAAGGATGCACAGGTCCAGCAATACCAGTTTCCCCCCACAGAGCCCATCTGCATCCTCACAAAGTCCCACTAGGCCACAAACCACCAACACAGAGGGCAATGAAAGGTCCAGGAGACAAGATCAGGCCTCCGCACGCAGAGAAACCCAAGCCAGCTGGGAAATCCCTGGCCTGCCTGCCAGGCGGGCAGCTTGCAGGAGCAGAGCCCCCCACAGAACCCCTGCCCAGGAAAAGCCACTCACCCGCACACCTGCGCTGTCCAGGGGACAGTCATACTTGATGAGCCAGTTGTCATTGCCCCGATCTGCAGGGAGATAAAGCCAGCTGTGTCAGTGCCAGGGCCAGCCTGCCTGCACCATGCCAGGCAGAAGATTACTCCTCCTCTGACCCAGAAGTGAGACAGACCAGTTTTAGGCCCAAACTCTACCCCAGGGCCCTCGAGCTCGCTGCAGGCCTGGGAAGTCACATCAACCCCCATACGTCCAGCCCTGGAGACTGAAGAGGTCCACATATCCCCAAGCTCACAAGAGAAAGGGCAGCCTGCAAGCCCCAGAGTGCCACCCTGACCCCTTCCAGCCTGGCAGGCACTCAGAAGCCCAGCACGAGATGACACAGTCAGTTGATGGATCTCCAGATGTCCCTGGATCCTCACAGATGGCAAACTTTCACCCCAGCACCGTGGTGGATCCAGATCTCCCAGAATGCAGGCCAGCAGTCAGAGCACAGCCATGCTGGTGAACAGCCACAGCAGCTGCACTCTACCCAGAGGCATCTGCCACCTGGCAGCAACCAAGTGGTGTTGAGAGGAGTTTTGGGTGCCAGGAAGGAATGCCAAGCCCCTTCCCCCCTCCCCTTTCTCCAGCTGGCAGGACATGAAGGAGCAGGCAGCATCCCACACCAGGCAGATGGCCCTACCTGTGTTCCTGATGATGTAGTCAAGCACCACCAGCCGCTCAAACTGCAGCAGCAGCTGCCGGTTGGTGTTCTCCGGGAGCGGCTCAGCTTCAAACCGCCGCAGCCAGTAATCAGCATCCTTGTAGCCTTCCACAAAGAGCTGGAAGGAGCCCACCTGAAGCAAGAAGAGGCTGCATTATTGGAGGCCACAGAGGATGGAGAAGCAGTGACAGGCAGGCACGGAGGCTGGCAGCCCTACCTTGGGTGGCAGACCAATGCGGTTGAAGCGCTGGCCGACTTTTGGCACCTTCTCCAGGGCCAGCCTCTTTCCTCGGGACTTCACCCTGTCGATGGCACTGTAGTTAAAAGTCTCGCTGGCCAGATACACCACCTGGGGGGACAGGAGCACAGACGTCAGCAGGGGCACCTGGCAATTCTCACAGGACTGGCTGATAAAACCAAGACATAGCATTTCCCAAGGCTCTGCCCAGCATGAGGATCCCCATTACTTGAGCAGGAGCAATCCAGGTCCAGAGCTCTCAACACAACATCTCTGAGGTCAGCAGTGCCACAAGACAAGGTGCAAGCAGAGCTGTGCAGAAGCACACGAAAGCCTCCCCAGGATGAGATCTCGTCAGCTGTCCCCTCACCTTCGTGCGGGGAACAATGTTGAGTTCCAGTTTCTGGTCCACCAGGCTGGCGCCTGCCTCTGACAGGTAGCCCTGGTTGAGGACAAGGCAGTCTCTCCCAAAGCAGCATGGGCAGCACAACTTCTGCAGCCACTTGGTCCACTTGGGGTTCAGATGCCCATATGGCTCCTCATTCTTGGGCTTGAAGACACCAATGATTTTCTGTGAGCGGGAGAGAGGAAGACTGACTCAAGGCAGTTGGCAGAGTCGGGACACTTCCCCCACAAGCCAGCCCATGGTAGGGACACTCAGGAACAGACCCAGAATAGCTCCTCACTGGAGCAATAACCAGCCTTCTGGGGCCAGGCAGATCCTGCAGCTCCTGGAAGGGATCATTCCCCAGCCAGTGTACCATCCCACAAGAGCAGGGTGCTGCCTGAAGATCTTCATACCCAGCTCACGCACCTCAGAATGACCCTCCTTGTCCCAAAAGACACCAGAGATGATGCTGTCCCCTGGTAAACATCCCAATCCCACCCCAGTGACCTTTGGATGTCTGGGGAGAGCTACTGCTCACCGCTGCTCATGACATCCACACAGAGAGGGAGGGGATAATTATCCCTGCCCTGGCTTCAAAATCCATTGAATGGTGCTGATCCCAAACTGACTAGAAGAAATGAGAACAGAACAGCTGAGCAGCTGGAGGATGCCCCAGGAGCCCAGGGCTCTGTGAGGAGGGGGCCCAGCTAGAGAAAGCAAAGGTACTGGCTCTCCAGGCACACTGTGGGCAAGAGGGCACAGGCAGCTCCGAACTGGCCACCAGCTGGTACCAGCAGCACTCCCAGCCCCTCAATCCAACCACACACACATTGACACAACAGCAGAGACAGCAGCACAGGTACTCCACCGCTGCAAAGGGCACAGAAGCCTTGTTAGGTTTCCAAGTGTTCCATCACCAAGCCAGCATTGCCACACCACACAGCTGAGACAAGGGCCGGGACAGGAGCAAGGCCACCTGCCCCTGTGGGGTAGGTACCCCTGGGGGGCTGCTCAGCAGCTCCGGGCTGACAGCCCCTGCTCTGGGGTGACTCAGCAGCACATGCAACCAGCCAGCCCTCCTCTCCATGGCTGGTGCTGGCCCTGGCCTGAGTGGGTGGCACTTCCCCAAGCCAAGCTCCTGCTACAATGTGGAAGTGGGACATGAGTCCCAGCACCTCAGCAGGGGCCCCAGTGCAATCCCAATCTGCCAGGGGCCAGAAGCCAGCCCAGGGCGGGCAGGAGCAAGGTTTTATCCACCAGGAAGAAGGGAGAGGAAGAGTGTAAGGGAACAGGACTACTTCAGCCATTCCCAGATCCCATGGAGGAGCCACTTCCCTTGAGCAGACAGGAAGGCAATCCCCTCATCAGCCCCATGTGAAGGCACGCGACTGCCAACATGTCCTTGGATTTGAGCCCACAGGAGGCTTGTCGGGAGCTCCGGCAGCACAGAGCCCTGTGCTCTGTGGAGCCAGTCCAGTAGAGCAAGCCCCAGCCAGCCAGGGACAGCATGGGAGCAGAGGCCAGAGGCCTCCAGATAGACCTGTGCCTGGAGCAGCACTGGCAGCAAAAACAGGTCTGCCTGGTGCCACCAGCACAGCAAAGGGAGCCAGGCCAGCCCAGAGGTGCAGACAGCAGCTGAGGTAACCGGGGCTGGGGCAGCACATCCCAGCTGGGATAGCTCAGGCCCCAGCAGCCCAGAGGGAAGCAGACACAAGAGACAAGGTTTTCTCCCAATGCCCTTACCCCCTGCCCGCAACAGCCTCCCTCCCGTGCCAGCAGCAGGGAGGTTTCAGTGACCCTGCGCAGCAAACCACAGAAACCAGACGCACACCGCATTCGCTGGCAGCAGGGCAGGCCAGGGAAACTGCTAGGTGACATGGCCAGGAGTACACGGGCTTTGGCTCCTCGCACACATCCTCCACTAGCCCTCACTGAGGTCAGGTGCCCTACGGCCAGACAGCCTCCACCCTGCCACCCCCAGGCAGCTCATCCAGCCACCCACCCCAGCAACACCACATCTCATATTGGGCAACAGGAGGGAGCAGAAGGGCTGCAGCAGGAGGAAGTGTGTATTGCCCCACAGCCCGCCAACTCAGCTGGGACTTGCCTGCCACAGCTCTCGGGAGCCAGGCTCCACCTGGGACAGGAAAAGTAGGGCACACTAGAGACCAGCAAGCCTAGTCCTGCTTCCTAGGAAGCACCCCAGCACACACGTGGTGAAGGAGTCACGGGAAGCAGCAACAGCTCAAGTAATAGGGTGGCTGCTGCAGGTCACAAGACAAGCTGCTCTGTGCTGTGTGCACATCCAGCCAGTGGCATGGAGATGGCTGCCACACAGCTGACTAGATCTATAGGGTACCAGCTATATGCCGAGGGCTTTGCCTCAACTGTATTGGCTGCACAGCCACAGAGGAGACATCTGGCTTCAGTCTCACAGGCCAAAACCCAGCTCAGCTCTCTGAGTCGCAGCCCTAGGGGGCTGGAGTCACCACAGTCAGGAGATGCTGACCGCAGTCAGGAGATGCTGATGCACAGGCCTGGGGGAAAAGGGCAGGAGAGCCACAGAAGAGGCTGAAGCAGTGCCTGGACACAGCTGCCCCCTGCTCTTGCTACTAGTCCCACTGCCCTTCTCCCCGGGGAAGCCCAGGGCGGCTCCCGCCACTCCTACCAGCCCCCCAAGGTCAGCCACCGGGGCCAGCACCGCCAGTTCCCCCGGCAGCGCCCTCCTCCCGGCCAGCACCGCTCAGCCCGCAGGCCTCGGGCAGCGGCCGGCCACTGCCGGGACGGACACACGGGGCCGGGGCCGGCTCACCCCCTGCGGGTCCTTGACGAAGTAGCTGCCGCTGGAGCCCTGCGAGATGCGCTCGGGGAAGATGCCGCGCTCACTGGCCAGCTCGGCCCGCCGCACCACCTCGGCGAACTCAGGGTCCTCGGGGAAGTCGTTACGCTCCCGCTGCGCCTGGGCCGCCGCCTGGGCCTGCGCCTGGGCCGCCGTCTGGGCCTGCGCCTGGGCCTGCGCCGCCGCCGGGCCCCGCGCCCCGCGCTCCAGCAGCGGCTGCCGCTCCCGGTCGCGGCCGCCGGGGGAGCCGGGAGGGGAGGGCGGCGGGGGCGCGGCGGGCGGGAGGGCACGCACGGCGCCCCCCGGCAGCCCGTAGTCGGGGGCCTGCGCCCGCTCCGGCGACACCAGCGGGCTCGTCTCGTCCATCGCGCCCGCCCGGCCCCGCCGCGCCGCCCGCGCCCGCTGCTTCCGCTGGCGTCACCGCGCCGCCCCGCCCCATTGGCTGCTCCTCCCCCGCCCCGCCCGCCCGGGCCTTGCCGTGGGAACCGCGCCCGCCGCGGGAGCGGCTGCGGACTTCGGTGCCGGATGAGGCGGGGACGCCTCGCACCACTTGGCCGGGGGGGGGAGGGGGACGAGGGGGGTCCGCTGGCCCCACGCCGGGGTTGGCGCCGGTGCCACACACAAAGATGGCGGCAGGGCGGGGGCGCTGCCCCTCCGCCGACACGCCCGGGGAGAAGGGCGCCTTGCCCCACACAAAGATGGCGGGTGGCGAGGGCGTGCTGCGGAGCTGGCCAATGAACAACCGCATTGCTAGCGGTTGCTGTGGAGACAGCCAACGACGGGCGGGGATGGACGCTGGCGGCGTGGCACCGCCCGGCGGGGCGGGGGACTGGCAGGGGAGGTGGCCGTGCCACCGCCCCTCGGCGGGACCCCTGTGGGGAGCGGTGCGGGCGGCGAGCGCGGAGCCAGGTGAGCGCGGGCCGCGGGTCCCTGCGCCGCCCGCACCGCCCACACCGCCCCCGGCAGGCACCGGGCCTGCGGGCATCGCCACAGGTGCCCTGGTGGGGCGTGCGTGCACCGCCCGTGGGTGCATGGACCCGGTGGGGTGTGCATGCAGCAGCCGTGGCTGCGTGCACGCAGCGGGCCGTGGATGCGTCAGCCGTGGGTGCATGCACACAGCGGGGGGTGCATGCATCAGCCGCGGGTGCATGGACGCAGCGGGGGGGGCGTGCACCAGCCGCGGGTGCAGTCACCACCTGTGGGCTCGCTACCCAGGCAGGGTGTGCATGCGTCCCCCGTGGGTGCGTGGTCGTGGGCTCAGAGTCGAGGCATGCACGGCATCGCCCCTGCTTGCATGCAGGGCTCTGGCACGCGTGGGTGCCAGCGGGGGGACATCCAGCTGCGGGGCAGGCGGGGTTGCCGCCCGTTCCCCAGATTAAGCCGCAGGCCCTGGCCGTGCTGGTGGTGGGAGCCCTCCCCTGCAGCAGGCACTAATGGCCCCACGGCATCACCCTCTCCTCCACTGGAGGTGTCCCCAGAGGTGCTGGGCAGGCTGGGGAGCCAGCACTGGGCTCCTGGTCTCTGCCATCAGCAGAGAGCACTGTTCAGTCGCTGCTGGGCTTGGCCAAGGGCCATATCTGCTCTGGACACAAAGCCCTTGCAAGTTCCCTGCAGTGCTCCCGGGCTGCCTGGTTAGCGTGGCTTGGCACCCATCTCTCCAGGGGTGTGCAGCCCGGTGCCATCAGGGATGCTCCCTTTTAAAGTGGGGAGCCCCTTCCCATCACAGGCACCACCTGAGGTGCACCATGAGCCACTGGATAGGCAGTGCCCAGCTTGCCTGCAAGGCCAGTTCCATGCTAGTGCCTTCCCCCGGTGCTGGGGAGAGCTGCGCTGTGCAGGAGCGGTTTTGGGGGTGTCCAGTGCTCTGGGGGCTGCTTGCTGTCAGCAGGCAGGTTTGCAAACCCTGGGCAGCTGATCAAGGCCCTGGGGCCCCAGGGTCCTCTCTCTGCTGTCCCTCTTAGGAGTAGCAGCCACTCCATCCCTGGGAGGTAAGCTGGGTCTGCCTGTCCTCCACGCTGGAGCTGGAAACCCCACAAGCTCTCTGCTCCCTCCCCTGAAGAGCTGGCACCGAGCACAACCCAGCAAGCATCTCCTCTCCAAATGCCTGCTTCTTCCCGGGGCTGCCCCAGCAGAGCTGGGGGCGGCCCCTGGCCTGAGCCTGACATGGTGCAGGACCCCCTTGTGTCCCGCCGGGGAGCTGTGCCAGAGGCAGCCAGCTCCTGCCAGGCTCTTCTTACTGTGCTCACTTACGTTTCATGGGGCTGTAATCCCCGTGGGCTCACATCACCTCGAGCCCTGCAGTGGGGCAGGCAGCAACCCGAACCTGGCGGCTGGGGTTTCAGAGGCAGGGTAGGGCAGCCGAGTTCCCCGGGGTCACCTTCTTCCCGCAGAGCCGTCCCCGGGGCAGATGTGTGCCTCTCCATGAGCTGAGGTGACGTGGGCACTCTGGGTGAGCTGGGCTGTTCACTCCACCCAGCAGCCACCCTCCACACCTCTCCCTGACAGCTCTTGCCCTGCGCTGCTGGAACTGTCACCATGACCCTCACCAAAGGCTCCTTCACCTACTCCAACGGGGAGGAGTACCGCGGCGAGTGGAAGGAAGGTGAGATAAGGTGGGAGGAGATGGTGCTGCCTGTGCCGGGGGCTGAGAAGCCCCCACGTCCCTGCCCCACACCGTGCTGGGGCAAGTCCTGCCTCCATTCGTCCAGCACTACCCATTTCTGCCCTCGCCTAGGTCGCAGGCATGGTGTCGGGCATCTGACATTTGCCGATGGCACCGCTTACGTGGGGCACTTCGAGAACGGGCTCTTCCACGGCTGTGGTGTGCTCACCTTCCCAGACGGCTCCAGGTGAGCGTGGCACCCCCAGGTACATCCCTCACGGGCATCCCCGCTTGCTGCGGGGAGCTGCTGCCTTAGGAACTCCTCCTGCGCAGGTACGAGGGGGAGTTTGTGCAGGGCAAGTTCAACGGCGTTGGTGTCTTCACCCGCTGCGACAACATGACCTTTGAGGGCGAGTTCAAAGGCGGGCGTGTGTACGGCTTCGGTGAGTGCCCGGTGGAATGGTGTGGGCAGCCGCAGCCCCCCGCGGCGCCAGCTCAGCACGTCCCCGTCCGGTGTTCCCTGCTCCATCCCTCCATCCCCATTCCAGGTGGGTGCTGCTCCCTGCCCCATCACTCTCAGCCCTTCCCTCCCCTCCCCAGGTCTCCTGACCTTCCCTGATGGCTCCCATGGGGTGCCCCGCAATGAGGGCTTCTTCGAGAACAACAAGCTGCTGCGGCGGGAGAAGTGCCCGGCCATCATCCAGAGAGCCCAGGGTGCCTCCAAATCTGCCCACAACCTGACAGCGTGACGGTGCCCCACTGCCCCCTCCCACTGTGGTGGGGACCCCCCCACCAGGCACTGGCTGGCCCCGCTGGCCCCGGGGCAGGGATGCAGCACTGCTGGTTGGTCCCTCTGCCCTCCACCTTGGCAGGGCTGGGGGTCTACACCAAGCCCTCTTGCCAAACCCCTGCCAGCTGGGGCGATGGGGCTCCCCGCTCTCCACCCAAGTGCCCTGGGGCGGCCGCGGTGCCTTCTCTCTCTGGCTGTAGCCCTGGCACCTGCCAGAGCAGCCAGGGCCCGGCCCCTCTGCCCCCTTGGAAAGGCTGCAAATCACTGGGGCTGCCAGCCCGCCACAGGGGATGCAGTAGGGGTGTATGGACTGGGGCTGGACCCCAATCCCACTGCCAGGGTGCCTTGGCTGTGGGTTGCTGGCTGGACCACGTGCCCGCAGAGGGACAGCTCCTGGCTCACTTTGCTATCCTGGTCCCAAGGCAGGGTGGGCACCCCAGGCACCCCATGGCCTGCGCCCTCAGCTCTGGGTGACCAGCGTGCCCTGGGCAGGGTGACATGGTGCCCCCAAAGGATCCAGCCTGTTCTCGAGTCCACCTGATGAGCTATGTTCCCCTCATCCCTGTGCCAATCCAGCCCACCCACTGCCTTGGGGACATTTGCAAGCAGCATCCCTACCGAGAGGGACCAGGGACAGCCAGCCTGGCCCATGTCTGCTGCACACTGGGGGAGGGCAGGAGCGATGGCGTGCAAGGAGCAGGGTCAGCTGGAGCCCGGGATGAGGGGCACAAGCCGGGCTGCATGGGGGGCCAGGGCTGGAGCAGGGGGCGTGGGGAGGGCGGGGGGGGGAAAGGGGCATGGCGAAGGGGCAGGCAGGGTGGGGAGGGGGCACACAGCTGCCCATCTTGCCCCCTGCACGCATCCGTCATCTCCCCGCTGTGTGCTCACCTTCACCCCCTGTGCGGTCTGGCTGGCCACGGCACGGGGGTCCCGGCAGCCCTTGTGGTGGGCTGCAAGGGCCGTGCCCTCCCTGCCAGGCTCTGTCTGCACCGGTCCCGTGCCTTGCCGTGACCCTGCCTTGTGCTGCTGCCTGCACGGGCCTCAGCTGAGTAAACCACGTTGCCAAATGCCTGGGGCTGGCCGTGTCCTTTTTGCCAGGAGTAGGGACAGGGTGGGGGGCTGTTTGCGCAGGCAGGACTGCAGACACGCAGCAGGGGCAGCAGGTTTATTCCCAGCTCACGGCGCAGGGATCCATCCCTTCCCAGGTGGGGATGGCAGGACCCCAGGGGCTGGCGGGGATGAAAGGGTGGCCAGGGGCTACTGGGTGTCCCCCCGCACCCACTCTGCCCAGGGGGGCCTTGTCCAGCAGGACAGAGTGAGATGGGTGGCTTTCTCCTGGCCACATCCCAGTGTCCCCACCACGCCCTCAGCTCCCGGGGTCCTTGGCTCCTGTGCCTTCCCGGTGCGGGAAGTGGCAGCGGTGGGACCCCTCACAACCAGCCATTGGTGCTGAAGGTGCCCCTCAACTCCTCAACCTGCGGGGGGCTCAACGGAGCCAGGGGTGCGCGGCAGGGACCCCCGTAGTAGCCAAACCACTCCATGGCCTTCTTCAGCCCTGGGATCCCGAACCGGCGGGTGACCTGTGGGAGGGAGGGCACGGGGGCTTGCCTGCTGTGGGACAGGGCAGCACGCTCTGCAGACCCTGCTCCGGGCTCACCACCGCTCCTGCCCTCCCCCATGTAGGGCTGCAAGGCTGGGCAGGGTGCGGGGTGGCTGCAGCCCCCCGCCATGAAGTACCCACCGTGGGGTGGGGGCGCAGAGCATGGCCATGCGGGGAAGCATCCCTGTGGCACGGCGGGCTCTGCAGCAGGGATGGGGGGTGGGGGGCCTGGGGAGGAGCAGCTCCTCCCCCCATTGCTGCCTATAAATAGCCAGCTCGGCTCCTGCGGGGGGTCAGGCAGGTGCCTGCTGCCCATGGACAGGCTGTTCCTGGCACAGCAGGGCTGGCATTTCCCACCCCACCGCCTCCAAGCCCAGCTTGGCTCGCCAGCCGGGTGCTGTGCCATCCTGTGCCCCCTGGACCACTGCTCCACCCCCTGCAGACCCAGGGACCTCCATCCTTTGCTGCCCCCTGGCTCTGCCGTGGCCCGGCACCCCCACCCCTCAGCATCCCTGGGGGTGCTGCCCGCTCACCGCCACGTTGGGCTCGATGAGCCGGTGCTGCAGGTCACGGGCCTCCTGCCAGCGGCCCTCGCGGCACAGGCGGTCCAGCTGGCACAGCGGGGCCCCCAGGACATTGGCGAGGGCGCAGACCCCCCCAGAGGCACCTGGGGACACCAGGGCACATTGGCAGCCAGCACAGCATGCCATGCCCAGCCAGCATCTTCCAGGCATCGCCACCCCTCGCCTGCCTCCCCCTGCCCAGCTGCCGGTCCCTGATGGTGCCCCCAGGGCAGCACCCTGTGCCCCCGCCAAGCAGAGGCAGCAGCACCTACCCACGGCGTAGCTTGCCAGCAGGAAGCTGGCTGATCCTGCCAGCACCTGAAAATCTTCCTGCCGTGTCTTGTGGACCATCAGCCCCATGCGGGTGATCTGGGGAGAGACATGCTGTGCCCTGGGGCAGGCATCACCCTGTCCCCATGCCACAGGGCTCCTGCCAGGGTCTGGGAAAGGGCTGCAAGTCCCAGCTCCCCATTCCTAGCTTGTGGCTGGGTTTGGTGGCAGCCAGCCCTGGGAGAGCCCTGCTCCACTCACATCCCCACCGCTGTCCTTGATCCCAAGGATGTTGGGGTGCTGAGCCAGGGTGAGGACAGCCTCCAGGGGCAGGTCCAGGCCAGTGTTGGCAGGGACGCTGTAGAGCACCACGGGGATGGGGGATGCGTCGGCAACCTGCAGGCAGCCAGGCAGAGCTCAGCAGCTGGGGGGGGTTTGGGACATGCGGGACATGCTCCCCATCCTGCTGCCCCAGCCGGGGCTGCCGGTGGATGCCGGGCACGGCTCACCTCCGTGTAGTGCTGGACCAGGGCAGTGCTGGTCATGGACCCCCGGTAGTAGCAGGGTGTCACGACCAACGCCACATCGGCTCCTGCCTCTGCCATGCTGACCGTCAGCTCAATGGTGGCCTGGGTGGCTGGGGAGGGGGCAGAGGGGTGAGGGGTGACCCAGGGGGGACACATGGCCCCCCCGCTGCCCATGCAGGCACTCACATTCACAGCCGGAGCCAGCCAGCAGCAGGCGGTCCCTGGGCAGAGTCCGGCGCACGCAGCTCGCCACCTCCAGCCGCTCGCGGGGTGCCAGGTAGGGGTACTCACCGTTGGAGCCCATCACCACCAGCCCTGAAACGCAAGCGTGGGGAGGGCAGAGCTCAGGCACAGGAGCAGGGTGCCCACAGGTTGGCCATTCCTGCCCTCTCCGCACCCCACTCTTGGGCAGGCACCAGGCACCCGGAGCAGCCCAGTGCCCACATCCAGCAGTCCCCTTGGGCCAGGAGGCTCCTGCAGGAGCCCCACAAAGCCCTGGACCCCCCCACAAAGGGCACACGTGGGTATGTGTTCCCCAGATGGCAGTGCCCACCTGCACCACGCTGAGCGCCAGTGGTGCCATCCCTTACCCAGGCACCCTCGTGCGTGCCATGCGTGCACCCCGTGGGCTGCACACACCGCCTGCCCACCTCCATCCCCAGAAACTGCCCCACACAGCACTGCTAGTGGGGCATTTATTGGTGCCCGCAGCCAGGCTGTGCCACCCTGTCCCCGGCTGGGGCATGCAGACCCTTTCCTTGGCACCCTGCCAGCACCATGAGCACAGGCAGGCCAGCTCCAGCCCGGTGCTGCCAGACTCTGCCACAGCATCCAGAGCTCCAGGATGCCAGGAGGGTTGGGTGTCCCCATCATCCTCTCTCCCTTCCTTGCCCCTGGGCACCCACACAGGGCTATGCAGCCCACAGCGTGTCTTCTCCCGTCCCCATCCCCGCAGCCCTGGGCTCAGCCTGGTCAGGAGAGGGGACACCCCAGGGCACATCCCTGCAACCCCCAGCCTCTTCCTGCAGCCCTCTCCTCCCATCCATCCATCCTGGGCAATCAACAGATACACATCCCATGGCACTGAATCTGTGTGAGTGTGCACGGCTGTGCGGAGGGAAGGTGCAAGCCTGCAGCTACGTGTGGAGGATGTGTGCAAGCCTGCAAGCGTGGAGTGTGCATGCAAGCATGCACCGAAGTGTGACAGGGGTGTGCAAGGACAGACGTGTGTGTCTGGGCTGCCTGGGCACTTGCCGTGAAAAGGGCCCCAGGTGGGTCACCCGAGGGGTTGCCATTCCGGGAGCAAAGTCCGGCAGGAGGCTGAGCACCCTCGGGAAGCCGGCAGGCTGCCTGCACGCTGCTGCACAGCCCCTGCATCGGGCAGGGATCTGGCAGGAGCCTGAACAGAGAGGGGCAGCGGGCAGCGCTTACCTCGGAAGGGGATGCTGGCGTAGCGGTGCAGGTTCCCCTCCAGCTGGGCATAGTCCACCTCCTGCGTGGGTGAGAAGGGGGTGGCGAGGGGTGGGAAGATGCCCCTGAGGTCGAGTGTGTGCCCTGGTCCTGTGGGGGTGCTGAGCCCCCGGCGCTGCCTGGGGGCTGCCCACCGCAGAGCTGCCAGGGCTGGCCGGAGGGGCGAGGCAAGGTGGGTGCTGAGCACCATGGTGGCTGGGTGCTGCTGCTGGCCGTGCTGCCTGCCCCGCCACGGGGCTGTTAATGTTTGATGGGGCACGTGAGGGCCCTGCAACCCGGCTGGATGGACGACATAGGGGGTGGTACCGGGTGAGCTCAGGATGGTCTCCTCCCCTCCAGGAGCTGGCTGCAGGAGCTCAGCACCCCTCCAAGTGAGCCCCGGCCACCCCAGCTGCGCTTTCCCTTCTGCTTGCCAGCCCTCGCATCCATCCCTCTGCCACCTATGGGCCGGGCTGCAGAGCCAGGGAGGGACCGGGCATTGCAGGCCATGCCGGGGCTGTGGGTAGGGTTTGCCTGCTCTGGGTGTTGGTGTCTCCTACAAACGGGCGAGAGGGAGCGTTTTGGGTAGGGAGCAATGAGCACTGCACGCAGCAGAAGTGACCCAGCCTGCAAATGGGCTGCTGCATTCCCCCAGGGATGGCTCCAGCAGGGAATGCGGGAGTGGCAGGGGTACGACTGCTGCTCTCCAGCACAACCCCAGCCTGCAGCACAGCATGGATTTGGTTTGAGCTGCCCTCAATGTAGTTTTTCTCCCTGAGCTTGCCCAGGTGGGACTTTGAAGCACTACGAGCAACCAGGGTATCCCGCAGCGAGGAGTCCTGCCCTTGAACCACTGGTGTCCTGGCCCCACGGTGTCACTGACATTAGAGTCCCTAGTATCCCAGCTGCCGGGCAGCCCAGCTCCCTGGATAACCCGGCACCTCCAGCCCCGTTGCCCCCCGCGCAGGCTGCCCAGCCCCACAGGCCCCCAGCTGCTCTTTGTTGGCTTTTATTGACACAGACAAGTCTCGGCTGGATCCTGCTCCTTGGAGCTGAGCCCAGTCCCTGGTCCCTGCCCAGCGCCGTCACGCAGGGACCTCCATTTCCCCCTGCGGCTGCTCCTTGGACTCCAGCGCCTGGCGTGTGTCCACTTGCCACTGCTGCACGAGGTCCGTGGGGGTCTTGCCAGCCTGCAAGAGGGGGCAGGGAGAGGCTGGGGCCAGCGTGGTGCAACATGGTGGGGTGGCAAATGGCCTCAGTGCTGGCCCCCCCGCTCACCTCGTTCTTGGCCATCATGTCGGCCCCATGCAGGATCAGCATTTTGATGATCTTGTAGCGGCTGAGCCGCGTGGCATCATGCAGCGCCGTGTCGCCTTCCTGCGAGAGACGCAACCTTGCTGGGGATCGTGGTCCAGCTCTGGGGACAGGGATGCCCTGCCTGTCGCCAGCACGGCTCCCCAGCTCCCTGCATATCCACCTACCCATGAGGACAAGGGGGATGGAGCCCACCCTAGCTCTGGATACAGCTGCCAGCACCCCAAGGCAGGGATGCGTGTGTATCCAGATGTGTCCCACTGGGGGTTCTGGGAGACCCCAGAGCGGTCAGCCAAGGCAGGGGCATCAGTGTTGCCCCCCCCCCCCCCCCCCCCCCCCAGCACTAGCTGCAGCACTCACCCTGTCTGGGGAGTTGATGTCCACCCCACTGTGGATGAGGTGCTCCACGATGTCAGGGTGCCCAGTCCGGGTGGCCACATGGAGGGGAGTGCTGAGCAGCTTGAGGGGGGCAGGAGATGGACACCAGAGCAGATCAGCACCCACCCCTGATAACCCAATACAGGGCCAGCACTGGTCTCCTGGCACATGCCAGAGCCCTTGGCACAGCCCCGCGCCCCCAGGCTCTGCCCTGCACACCTTGTCCTTCAGGTTGAGGTCTGCCCCGCAGTCCTGCAGCAGCTTGACGGCATCCAGATGCCCACCCCGGCAGGCCCAGTGCACGGCGGTGCAGTCCAGCTGGGTGCACAGAGCCATGTCACAGCAGAGGACACCCCCGCTCCATGTCCATCCCCCACCCCAGCCGGTCCCCGTGCCCAGGCTGAGCAGGCAGAACCCTGCCCACAGCCACCTTGGCAGTGGGGACAGCGCTGCCCTCCTGCAGGGACCCCAACCCTGCTGTTGCTTTAGCTGTCCTGTGCCGGGAGGCTCAGACCAGCATGGAGCCAGGGGCAGGATCCAGCCTCACCCGGTCCCTGAAGTCAACGGTGGCCCCACTGTCCAGCAGCTTCTGCAGGATGTCCATGTGTCCCTCCAGCGAGGAGCGGTGCAGGGCTGTGCGGTGGAACTGGGGGCACGAGGCACCTCATTGGCAGATAGATCCATCACCCCCCAGCCCAGCCCAGCCCGGCCGTACCTCCACAGCGGGACATGGTGGCCAGGCACAGGCAGGGGGTGGCCAGTGGCCATGGGGCACGCTACCTCATCACATGTGTCAGGGGGGCCACCATCTGCCAGAAACTTCTCGATGACAGGCATCTTGCCCTGGACAGCAGCTCTCAGGAAGGTCTCCGGCTCCACAGGACCCTCCTGGTGTCAGGATAGGCTCAGGGCTGTGGCATTGCAGGGGCACGGGAGAGGGGACAACACAGGGGGCCCCCTGCCCTGCTGCCCTGGGAGGTCCCTGGCTGGCAGGGTGACCCGGGGACTGGCCTGTGGGCTCCAGCCCGTCCCAGCAGTCCCCCTCCCACACCCCAGGACCCCCCCGACGTACGATCTCCAGGGGCTCAGGCGGTGGGGGGGGCTCAGGGGTGGCCGCCCTCTCCTCCCGGCGCTGCCGGCGCTGCTTGCGGAGCTCAATGAGGCGCTGGATGCTCCCCACATCGATGATCTCCCGCCTCAGGTCCACCGAGCTCTTCCGCACCCGCTCCTGGCCCTGGGGGGGACACACAGCATCCTGTTTGCCTTCTCTGCACCCAGCCACCCCCTGGGCCCCCCACGCCTGAACCCCCCTCACCTTGACGGCCTCGAGGCCCCGGTTCCTGGGGCCACGGCGTTTCTCCTCCTCCAGCTCAGGCGTGCTCATCCGCTCCACGGCCGGTGGCTCCCGCACACCATCCTCTTTGAGTCGCTGCACGGGCACGGGGGGGCTGCATGGTCCCGGCCGGGCACAGAGCAGCCCCACCGCCTCTGTCCCCAGTCTGCCGGTGGCGGTGGCTCTGGGCACGGCTCACAGCTTGCTGCTGAGGTCTCTGTGATGCCCCACAGCCCTCAGGCTCACGCTGGCCCTGCTCAGCAAGCTGGGGACCTGCCTGCTGCTCGGCAAGAGCTCCCAGGTCTGGAACCTGATGACCCTGAGAACCCTTGGCTACCTTGCTGCATCCCCCGGGATGGCAGGGTCAGTGCCAGCCACCTCGTGCCCGGGGCCCTAAGGACGGGCACGGCACACAGTGGGACCCTGCCACATCCCCCTGCCCTACGGACCCACCTTCTCCTCCTCCTCCTCCTCTGCCAGCTTCTGCTCAATGAGCTCCTTGGCCCTTTCCACATCCAGCTCCATGTCTGCCTGTGGTGCACAGCCCCGTGCAGGATGCCGCCTCTCCTCCTTGCCTCCACGGGTAGGGAGCGTCTGGCCTTGGCTCCCGGTGCTGCCGGCGGCTCCGCTGGCCACGGGGCTTTATGCCGCCGGTCCCTTCGTTCCATGGCCCAAGGGCACCGACAGCTGTGACTGTTCCACATGACTGGGGCAGCTTTGCCATGAGCTCACCCTCCTGCTTTCTGGTGGCCCTGACTCACCTCCCCAGCCCTGCACCCTCTTAAAGAGACTTACTGCCCCCCCCCCCCCCCCCCCAGGCTGCCTGGGACCCCCGTGCTGGGTGCAGGAGTTGGGCTACGCACAGCCCGCAGGCAGCTGGTTCAGAGAGGTTTGGTGGAGCAGGTACATGGTCTGGGGTCGCCCTGTGGGTCCTGCGCCTGTGCCACCCACCTTGGGCAGCCAGGATGCTCCCCATGGCTCCCATCACCCCATCCCCATGCAACCAGATGCTGCAACACCTACTGCAGCACCTGAGGCTCCCTGCACCCAGGGGCAGGGGTTGCTGCGCACCCCAAAGGCAGGCGATCGGGGCCCCCAAACCTCTCAGCCAGCAGCAGGCAGCACGTGATGCCAGGAGTCGCAGCCCCTCCGTGCTGCTTTGGAGGATGATCTCAGGTACCGAGCGTCCCAAGCAGCCTTGCCAGGGTCCCGGTGGCTGCCTGGCCTCCCCCGCCACGCACGGGCAGCCTGGCAGCGGGACTGGCTGGCAGAGACGGCAGCTATTCCTGGCAGTGGGGACATTGTTCAGTCTCCCCGGGCTTTGCTCTCCCCCTTTGTAAGATGAGGCCAGCACTGCCCTGTGCCGGAACAGTTAATGCACTGGGCACCAGCCCCCGGCACAGGACCTGGGGGAAGGACAGATAGGGACACGTCACTGTCACCCTCCTGGGCAGTTCCCAGAGCCACCCTTGGGTGCCCTGTCCCATGGATGCCCCAGCCTCCGGCTGTAGAAAGGCACTATTTTCACTGTGACAGGTGATGGTGGCCGCAAAGGTGGCCCCAGGACCATCCCCCTCCACGGACTGTCCTGCCTCGCCCCAGGGCAGACACAGGCTGAAACCTCAAGAGGGGAACACTGGGAAAAGGGAGGTGGCAGCCCCACACTGGTAAGCAGTGAGGATGGCAATGGGATGATGGCAGCAGCGCTAGGGAAGGGTCCGGGCAGAGCCGAGGCTAATGGGACAGGGTCGGGGTGGCACCAGGGAGCAGAGCTGGGGCACCCAGGCTCTCCCTGGCCACGCTGTGTCCATCCTGACACGGGAGCAGACATAGGACAGGCACGGAGATCTCCCATGGCTGTGGGTAACAATGTCGTCTGTGTTCATCATGTTCCCCCCTACTGCCCCAGCAGCCCTAAGAAGGATGAAAAGGCTTTATTTGATAAATACAGACTATGTACAGAGGGGAGACATCTCCACCCAGCCCAGCACCTCGGGGCCTCCTGGCCAGGGGGAACCAGAGCCCAGCAGGTCACAGCCTCCCCCGCCAGCACAGCCCGGCAGCGGGACCCTGGCTACGCTGACCACCCCAGAGACATTTGGTCTCGAACCTCCTGCAGCAAACACGGCGCTTGCCCATGTCACCAGCCAAGAGGGGCCACTGAGGTAGCACAGCCCCATGCAGACCTTCCTGGGGGATCACCTGGCTGGGGGGCAGCCTCGGGGGGGAGCACAGGCTGCCCTGGCTCCGACAGGGATGGGACGTGGCACAAGGCATTCCCAGAGGTGCCACTGCCTGCCAGACCCCTGCCCTCTCCCCGCAACCAGTGTGGGGGCGGCTCAGTTCCTGGGTGGCAGGGGCTGGTTGATGATCACTTGCACAACAAAATCCTTCTGGATCTTGGTCTCCTGCAGCCGTGTGCGGTCGGTGAGCAGCTTGCCCGAGAAGAACCAGCGCTGCCAGGACAGGTCGATGCCCTCCTGTGCCTGCAGCTGCTTCTTCAGCTGCCCGATGGTGTCGCCCATGCTGGCGCTGAGCCGCAGGTCCTTGCCGGTGGAGAGCCGCACCTTGAGGGTGAACTCCCGCCGGGTGTTGGGCAGGGGCTCGGCTGGATCCACTGCCTCCTCCTCGCTCCGCTCCAGGATCAGGTTGACAGGAGGTGCCAGGCAGTAGACAGGCAGCTGGTACCGGTTGCCCAGCTCATCATAGCACTCAGTCAGGGACCCTGGGGAGAGCAGGGTGAGATGCTGTGGGTAGGCATCCCCATGGACCCCCCAAATGGGCATGGGGCCAACACAGGCAGCAGGGCTGAGCCCATCTTGCCCACCTTGGCTGAGCTGAGCTGCATGGATGGCAGCTGGGAACCCCTCTCCTCTCCAACCTGGGACCCCAATGTGCTTGGACAGGGACACTCAGCACCCACCCCACCCACACCCCTGGTGTCATCCCTCACCGTGGGGCAGTGTGATACTGGCTCCATCAAGGATGGCCTGGGCCAGGCTGTGGTCGTTGGCCTCCACGGCATAGGCAGCTGCCTTCAGGGCATCCCAGATCTCCTTGCGGCCCTCGAAGGCAGGTGCTGTGTCCCAAAACTCATCCCGCTTGCTGCGCAGCTGCCCATCCGTCATGGGGTAGTCACTCTTCCACTTGGGCCGCTCCTTCTTCAGGGGCTCATTGCGGCCTGGGGAGGGGGGGATGCTCAGCCAAAGGAGGGGGCTCCCCCTTGGGCCCTGAGCCTCCCACTTCCCCATCCCCACAGGTTCCTGGGGATACCTCGCACCATCCACAGTGGTGCCCAAGGGACTGCCTGCTCAGCACGGGACAGTCCCCAACGCAGCCAGGAGGAACTTGGCTAAAGCTAGCCCTGCCCAAGGTCCTGCTGGCCCCATAGCAGCTGACCCCACATGTGACACCCTTTGCCCCCAGGAGGAACAAAGGCTCTTGCCCCCATGTTAGGGGGACCAGCCCCTGCCCTGCGGGGTGGCCATGGGGCCTCAGGGCCCTTCGAGGCAGAGCAGTATTTATAGCTTGGGGAATTAGCCAGGAAATAAGCCGGTGAGTTGGAGCGGGAAGGAGATTACGGGGGCTGAGCCACAGCCCTGGCAGCGGGGGGCAGGACTTCTCCATCCTCTCTGCACGCCCCAGGGTGGCAGGGACCAGCTCCGGGCAAGACATCGGGTACACAGCATCCAGGGCATCGGGGGACAGAGGGGATCACCAGGGCAGGGGACTGCCAGCCTGCAGCAGCCCTGGCAAAAGGCTGAACTGAGCAGGGTCTCCATGAAACAGCCCCCAACCATGTCCCCAGGGAGCCCCAGCAGCCAACACTGCCCAGGGGATAGTGGCAGGGGGGTCTGGGCCACCTCCCGTGCCAGCCCCACTCCCCCCTGCCCTCCCTGCACCAGGCTGTGGCCCCGTGGGAACAGCCCCATCCCGTCGGCCCCACGGCCAGGCCAGAAGCGTGGGGCAGGAAGGAGCTGTTGTCACTCCCAGCTGAGCAGGGGACAATGAGTGACAAAAGCTCCTTCCTGCCTCCCCTCTCCCTGGGGCAGCCAGCCGGCACCCTTCCTGCGGGGAGGGGACACGGGGGATGTGGAGCCCCAGCCGGGCAGGAAGGATGCCTGTGCCTGCACAGCGACCTGCCAGGCAAGGGGATGCCACACACCCCAGCTGCTGGGGACAGCCACCACCACCAGCTGCAGACTGAGCCATGTCCCCCAGGCTGCTTTTCCTGGGCAAGTGTGCGGTGATACAAGGCACCAAATGACCTTTTGGGTTGGGGTTTTGGTTTTGTTGTTTTATTTTGATTTTATCAGTCCTGTCCCACCCCGTACAAGACCACTGGGGCCAGCGCAGCACCTGCTTTCCCAGCAAGCACCCAGCCCCAGAGCTGGGCACAACATGTGGCACCCACCCCTGGAGGTCCCATGGGGCACAGAAGCTCAGCTACCCCAGGGCTGGATGCTGAGCATCCCTGATGGGCAGCATCCTGCCTGCACCCGCATCCCCAGAGGAGCGAGGGCAGCCGTCTGCAGCCAGCGCTGCCGATTCAGCAGTCACGGTGCCGGGCAGGAGGGATTTGCAGCACCGCAGGACAGACCAAGGTCGGAGGCAACACCTGCCCCGAGAGGGTGGTGGAGCAGCAGTCACAGCCAGCCTGAAGGACATGGCCAAGACCACTCCACGCTTCTGCCACCACTGGGCTGGGGTACACGTCCTAATAGCTGGGACTGTCATGCACGGCGGGACTCCTGGCTGGCAGCGTCCAACCGGCTTCGCTCACGGCAAAGGGAAGAGACCGGCCCAGGCGAGGCATTAGGATCAGAGCCGAGGGCCTGGCTGCGATATGCCCTCATGGGCAGGCGTGCCCAGCAGCCTTGCCCAGGTAGGCAGGGGCTAAGCCTCGTCTATTTATTGCTGCCGCCCAGCTGGGCCCCACAGACTCTAATCACCTCCTGCCGCTCTATTCCTGGCCACTTATGCAACCCTCCGCCCCTGCCCGCCGCGGCAGCACCGCCGGACAGGTCCAGCCGCTCGCTGCGCCCGGACCCGAGCCAACAGGATCTGGCCGGCAGCCTGCCTGCCCCCTGCCTGCAGCGCCTAGCCTGAGGCTCAGCACATCCCCCCCAGCACCCCAGTGCGGGGACCCCCAGGCAGGAGGCTGTGCCCTGGAGGCTGCCCTGCCCCAGGGCTCGCTCCCTCCCCAGCTGGAGCCCCGGGGAGAGCCAGGCAGCCCCAGCCAGCGGGTCCTAGTGACTGGCTCGGCCACGGAGATGCCAGCCAGACAGCACATGACACCACTTCCAGCAGTGCTGGCTGGTCCCCTCCTGGGCCGGGCAGGGTTGGGATGCTGCGTGCCACCGGCATCCCCTGCTCCTCCTGCTGTGGCAAGCTGGCCACCCCACTGACAACGCTGTCACCTCCTGTGGGGAGCCCTGGCAGGACCCCTCTGCAGGGGGTCACAGCAAGCCCCAGGCAGGGCAGGAGGGCTGCTTAGGGGGCCCCCATGGTAGCAGAGGAGGGCAGGCAGAGCAACCCTCCCCACCAACAGCAGGTCCTTGCATGCTGGGACCTGCCAGCCCAGGGCAGTGTCCCCGTACTGCAGGTGAGGGCAGCTGCAGCCTTGCTTCACCCTCTGCCACCTCCTGAGCAGCTCCTGTGGGCCGGTGGCACCGCGCAAGCGAGGGCAGGAGCCAGCCTGGGCACCCTGGTGCTGGGGATGGCCCTGCTCCCCTGGGAAGGGGGACACTGCAAGAAAGCAGCAGCAGCTGCCAGGGGCACAGGAGGGGACCGTGACTCACCCCAGGAGAGCCTGGCAGGGAGGGAGTAGTGGCGATGGAGACACCAGCTCTCCAACTGTTCCCTGACACAGGAGGGGAGCACACAGATCCAGATGTCAGGATCCGACCCTCCCAGCCACCGCAGCCCTGAGTTAAGAGGCAACAGCCCCACACCCCCACTGAGCCGAGTGAACAGTCAGCCAGGGACCGCAGGAAGAAGGCACCTGCACCCCCGGGGGCCAGAGCGTTCCAGGGTGGGGGGCCGTGGCCCCAGGGGGAGCAGGGCAGCGAGCTCCACGGGGGGCCAGCACCCTAACCCCGGCCAGCGGGGCCTCCCCGGGGCGGGCTGGCACACCTGGAGCCTGCACGGTGGGGGCGGCTCCCCGGGGCAGCAGGCACAGCTGGACCCAGTGGCCACGGCACCCTGCACGCAGTGCGGGAGCGGCGGGCACCACCCCACGGGAAAGCCTCCGGCCTGCACCCCAGCTGCGGGCGAGGGCTGGGGCACCCGGTTCCCGGGCACCCGCTTCCTGCTCCTCCTCTCCCGCCGCCTACCCCCGCTTCGCCATAAACACGGCAATTACCGGCTGCGATTGCACCGGCCGGGGAGGCGGGCGGGGGGAAGGCAGCCGTGATTCACCCCACCGGCCCACGTCCCCTCCACTGGTCGGTAGCCGTGCCCATCCCCGCGGCCTCCGGGGCAGCGTCCCGGGGAGTTGCCTCATGGCACCCGGGTATTCGGCTGCCGGTAAACTCCAAGGAGCCGCGGGGCTGCACCGCCCCCCCCCGCGCCGTCACAGCTCTCCGGACCCGGGCGGCCGCGCTCCCGGCACCTCCCGAAACCCCGGGGGAGCGGGGCCGGGGCTGTGCCCGTCGCAGCGCCCCGGTGCCCGGGCGGCTCTGACCCGGGCAGGCAGGAGTTCACAGGACGCATCGTGCCGGGGAACCCCCACACCGGTACCGCCGAGCCCAAACCGGGGCCACCCTGCAGCACCCCCGGGACAGCCCCCCCAGCCAGCAGCCGGGAAGGGCCCTGCCGGGCAGGACGCACTGTGCACCCCGGCCCTGACCCTGCAACCCCCCCGGGGCACCGGGACGGGCGCTGCCGTGCCTGCCCGCTCCCGGGGTCGCGCACCGGACCGGGACCCCCGGTGCCCGGGGACCCCCGAGGGTACGGACCAGCCCCCGCGGGGGTGCACGGGACAGCTCCCCCCCCCCCGCCCACGGACCGTGCCCCTCCGGTGCCCACGCTCCCCCCGCGCCCGCCACCCCCAGGGGCGCACGGGACCCCCCCCGCTGCCCGCGACCCCGGAGGGGTGCCCAGGAGGGACGGCCCCGGCGGGCCCGGCCCCGCTCACCTGCTCGCTTGCGGGGGTTCCCGGCGGCGGGCCGCTCCCGGCGCTGTCGCCCCACGCAGCCGCCCATGGCGGGGCTCAGCGGCGGCGGCGCTCGGCATGGGGCCGGGCCGGCTCCACACTGCGCCCGACCGCGGGGCCCGGCGCCGTCCAGCCGCGCCGCCCGGCTCTGAGCAGCGGGGCCACCCCGCCGCCGGAGACACCCCGGCTGCGCCCCGCCCCCCCAGGTGCGCATGTGACCGCCCGCACCGGCACCGCCACCGGCACCGCCCACGTGCGCGCGCCCGCCCCCGCAGCGCTTTTGTCCCCTCCGCCCCGCCGTCCCGCGTGCCCTCCCCCCCCCCGCACCCAGAGGCCGGGGGGAGGAGGGGGAGGAGGGGGAGCCCCCCCCCCCCCCCCCCCCGCGCCTGCGCGCGCTATCAGCGCCCGCGGCGCGAGGGCTCGGCGCATGCGCACGGCGGGAGGACCGGCGGCCGCTGCCCTGGGCGCGGGGTGTCATGGCGGCGGCCGGGGCCGGGGCAGGGGCGGGCGGCGCGGCGCTCGCCGCCTCTGTCCAGGACTTCGTGGCCGGGCAGCAGGACGGCCGCGCCGCGGAGGTGGCGGCAGGTACCGGGCGTGGGGTGGGACGTGAGGGTGCGGGGTGGACTTTGAGGGTGGGCGTGGGGTTGCGGGGCAGGACGCGGGGCTGGACATAGGGCAGGGCTGTGGGGCAGGGCTCAGGACGCAGCGTGGGGCAGGGCTGTGGGGCAGGGCTCAGAACGCAGCGTGGGGCAGGGCCCAGGCCTGGCTGTGGGGCAGGGCATGGGGGGCGGGGCGTGAGGCTGAGCGTGGCCCTGGGTTGAGGGGCTGGGGGCACGAGTCTGCGGTGGGGAGCACGGCTGTGGGGCAGGGCGTGGGGGAATGGGTAGGGCCTGCAGCTGTGAGCCGGGCACTGGAAGGGGGGGTGAGGACGATGGGCTGTGGGGTAGGTGTGGGGCAGCAGCGAGGGTGAGGGGCTCTAGGGGCCGGGCAGCGGCGGGTGTGGGTAGATGTGGGGCTGTTGGGAGTGAAGGCAGCGTCGCGGGGTCTGTGGGGTGGGGTCGGGGTCTCGGAGAGCAGGTCTAGAGCGTGGAGTGGGATCGAAGGTGTCGGGCTCTGGGCTGGCCTGGAGCAGGGAGTGGGGCTTTGGGGTGGGGGAGACAGTGTGGCATGTGCGAGCTGACATGAGCACGAGGGCTGCAGGCCCTGGCGCTGGAGGTTTGGGGTGCAGTGGGAGCTGCTGTGGGTGGTACTGGGTATGACTGGCCAGGGGGTGGCTGTGGCTGGGTGGCAGAGAAAGTGACAGTGGAAAGGGGGCTCCCGGCCTTGCTGAGATGCTGTGGGAGATGATTGATGCACTGGCTTCGCTGGCCTCTGCTTCTGGGGCCCAGGCTCTGATTGTCCTCTCTGTGGTTTCTCCTCCTTTCCTAGCAGGGCTTGAGGCATTTGGTTTCTTTGGATAATTTGTCTTTCTGCTTGGAGCAGCGATTTGGTGACTTTATTACTTTAGGGAATTTGCAGCTTCAGGAACATGGCTTTTTAAGGATAAGACAGCACATTTGTGTTTCTAGGCAGTGGCTTCAGTGTGTTTTGGAAAGGATTTGTGAGAGCAGAAAAGGACTACGTAGGCTGCTTTACACGCAGGGGTAGCTTATAGACCTTTCCCAAGACTGATGGATTGTGGACGGATCTGTGGTATCTTGGTGATGAGATGAGCTGGCAAAACAGGAAGATAACCTGGTGGTCCATGTAATGCAGAGTGAAGAAAATGCCAAGGAAATTTGGAGGAATTCACTAAACTATGTGACATTCAAGATGTTGCAAGAGAGTTGTACAAAGCCTCCAACATATTTGGACAGAGGGGGAGAAGATAACCTTACAGCTACTGTTGTCATCTCTGGCCATGTTACAGAAGCGCCGCAGAAAGCTTTATCTCTTTGAAGATGTACAAAGAGAAGAGCCGCCCCTGCCCAGCCCCATTCTCATCAGCTGTACAGCACTTGTGACAAACCTACCTTGACAAGCGAGGGAGCCGGCAAGTGTCCTTTGGCCCCTCTGACCTTGTATAGAACCACACATCAGAAAGTATTAAATTGCATCACATATCCTTGAGCGAAAGGGGAGGTTTTCTCTAACCTTGTGGCCGTTGTGCAATTGTTGGAAGAAACACGTTGAGCTTCTCCCGTGTGTTGCTGAGTACTAAATCGAGTGCAACTTGGCAAGCGGAAGAAGGGCCTTGATGCTGTCCCTGGCAGCTCAGACTGCCCAGGTCAGTGAGTGGCAGAAGGAGGCTGAAGTTGTTTTTATTAAAAGATTGCGGAGAGAAGGATACTGCTGTTACAGAAATCCATCACACACTCCCCGTGAATGCTGTGCTCGTGTTTTTGAGGGTGTAGGGCAAATGAGAATGGGAAGCGTGAAGGAGCGATTAATGTCTGGAAGGACACTGTGTCCAAGGTGGGAAGAGGTGTCAGGAAAGGGAGCAGGTTGATTCCGAGTAATAATGCAGCAGCGGGCAAATGGCTTGCTTCTGTTTAGCCTTTCGGACTGCAGGAACACCAGAATAGGAAGGCAGCCCCTCCTGGTAAAGGGAGTGCTGGGATTCAAGGCGTGTAAGTCACCTTGGGAACTTGTTGCTGCCAGATGTGAAGACAGAAGTTTCACGGGTTCGTGCTGCCGTGCTGATGAGGCAGGTTCAATTATAGCTGTGCTTGCGTTTAAGCTGTGGCCAGCGCGGTTCTGCCTGCGAGCAGGAGGCAGCGCTTGCAGGTCACGCTGTCACTGCTGGCGTGGTCACTCCACACGAGGCGAAGCTTGGTCGCACCCTGGGGTCCCTGAGAACAGAGCAAGTTCCCTCGCCGTGGCTGAGCAAAGGGGCTGCTAACCGCCGGGAGTGTCAATAGCTGATTGTGGTCTGATCATTGCACTTCATCTCTTTCCTGTTGATTAGGAAACCAACAGCTTTGTGTCGATGCTGCGTTCGGTCTCTGAAGATACAGAGGCAGACCGTTTGGCTGTGGAGGCAGTGTTTGTCTCGGATTGTCTCCACGGTGGTTCAGAGGCATGAGGGCTTTTTGTGAGCTTGCAGAGCAGGATGTTGGGATGCTGGGTGTGAAGGGGATGTACGAGCTCTCCCGACAGCCCGCTCTGCTTTGTGCTGGTTTACAGCACCCACTGTTTATCTTCTGCAGGAAATTTTGCCAGCACCTTATGACTGTCACTCAAGGCACCCCCTGTTCAGTCTGTGCCTGTTGACTGTGACCTGCTGGGCTCCTCTTCTTCCTCACTCCCCTTCCAGCTCCTTCTCTGTTCTGTCCCTCAGTCCAGGCTCCCTCTCCCTGCTGTGCCAAGCAGGATTGGAAGCTCTGTCTCTGGAGCTGGGGCTGCCTGCTGTCAGAAAACACTTTCATCCCTTCTGCCATCCCCAGAGACACCTCTCTGATGAACAGCATGACTTAATGCTGGAATTAACAGCTTAGGAAGAGCCCGTAAATGCTTGCAAGAGCAGGAGACACTAGCTGAGACAAGGCCTGGGAAAGCCCCAGATGAAACCTTTAGGCTTCTGAGGGGAGCGGTGCCCTGTCAGTTGTGTAGGCAAGACTTTAATAGGGCAGAGGGATGAACAGGGCACTCCGGAGTGCCCAAAAGTGCTTCTGGGCAGACGGTGAGGCTCAGTGACTGGAAGGTGCTTTTTTTTTGTGGAGAAAAGCTGTTTTGTCCAGGTGGAGAGTGAGGAGTGGTGCTTGTTTCCTAGCAATGTCCCTTGCCACCTGAGCTACAGGTTAGAGGGCTGCAGGTAAGGCAGTCCCTTGCTTCCCACCCCATGTCTGACCACAGGGCATGCACAGAACTTTCCTACTGGGAAGGTGTCACGTTGGCAGTGGGTGGCGGGAGTGGAGAACCTGCCCTTCTGCCAGGGCTGTTGTAGGATGCAGCAGGTCCTTACCAAAGCCTCCCGAGGAGTGACTCTTCCCCCAGTTGAATTGCAAGAATATTGAGGCAGGAGCTGAGTGAGGCAACCTGGCGGGGTGTCTGAGTCAGAGCTGGAAATAGACTCCAGGAATCCCAATGCTTCGTCTTCCTTTGACCACAAAGCTGCCTTTCTCCTGCCCTCCATCTTGGAGGGAGTTTGTGTGGGTCTCGCTCAGCATAGCATGGAGGTGGTGGAGCCAAGGTGGGAAGCTGGGTGATCGCTAGTGTCTGGGTTGTTTGCTTGGCTGGTTCTCCCTCCGGAAGCACCTGGGGAGCTGCCCTCTGTCTCCTCCTGGCTTGCTCACGTTAGAGAGGCAATTTTTGTCTCAGCGAAGTGGAGCACAGCAGGGCTGCTTCTTTCAGGCTGCGTTGGTCACAGATGTAGCCAGGCTGTAGGGAGAGGGTAGAGGTAAAGTGCAGGCAAGTTCATTCCTTGCTGCCTGCTCTCAGCTCTGATCCAGCCAAGGTAGCTCTTGGTCCCAGACATGTTTGCAGGCAGGGCTGGAGGCAGCTCCACCAACCGAGTGCACATGGCTCCTTTGGTGTTTAGCGAGGTGCCGGCACTCGGCCAGCCTTTCCCACTGGAGTGCTGGGACCTTTCCCAGCATCTGTCTCCAGCACTGTGCCTGTCTGATGGTCTGGGAGTCTCTTTGGTTCACTCTTTTTACCTCCTCTCCCCAGGGGTGAAAGATGGAAGCTGGACTGTGCTGCAGCTTGTGGAAGCCCTGGGGTAAGTAAATCCTGATACATGTTCTACATCACTTAAGGGGAGATTCCCTCAAGGAGGGACAGTGAGAAGGAAAAGCATGAATTCTCATCCAGGATGAGCTAGACTCAGTGCTGGTCAACACACCACAGCACACAGGCCTGCAAGGATGTTGTCTGCTCACAGCATGGGGCTCAAGCAGTGCTTTGTCCTCCCAGGACTTGGGAGCTGTTTGGGAAAGAGCAAGGCTGGAGCAGCTGTTGATGCTGGGCTCTCCCAGGACTGAGGAGAGGTGTTGTGGCAGGCAGCGAGCTGTAGGGTGTTTATCAGTTGGGAACGTTGCCAGCAGGAGCTGTCTGAGCACACAGCTGCACATCACCATGTCACAAGTTGGCTGGCACTCAGCTTCTGCTTCTGTCTCCGAGTTGTCATGGCCTGGGACTTGGGGAGGCTCATTTCTCCCAAGCTGGGTGCTGGGTTTGCCTCACTGTAAGAGGCTTTGCCCTTTTTTGGCCCTAGTGATCTTGTGAGCCTGAGTTTCAGGTGCAGGGCATGGTGCAAGAGCAATTTCTTTGGTCTGACTTGAGAACTTGGATTTATTGCTGCGTGGCTCTGGGGCCGGGTACATGTATGCAGCATAGTCTGGGGAAGAGGATTCTGCTCCCACCCTGCCGGCAAGTCAGGCAGGACTGGGTCACCGCCGCCCTCCCCAGAGAGCGGCACCTCTTTTTGTTTTTGTAATGTGTCTGCTCAGGATGTGCTTCCTGCTTAGGTGTCCCTGCTCACACAAGCCTCTTGGGCTTTTTCCCCACTTGGGCTAGGTCTTGCCTGGAGAACACAGATCCTCGGACGCGAGGGCGAGGCATCCAGCTGCTGTCACAAGTCCTGCTCCAGTGCTACTCCCTGCTCCAGGAGAAGGAAGGTAGGAGCTGCTCTGGCCCTTCAGTGGCTGCCAGCAGGTTGGGGGCAAAGCCCTGCCACTGAAGTGTCTGTCCTGTAGTTGGCAAAGGGATTGATTTAGCACTATGACAACTTTGTACGTGTCTCTCAAGAGTCAAAGTCCAAGGAGGGCACAGTGCCTCATGCTGCAGGCTTTTTGCCAACCTCTCCACACGATTCGGGTCACTCCCTGAACACGCCAAAGCCCTGGCACTGCAGCTGGTGCCCCTGGCAGTGTGTGGGTGTTGCACACCCAGGTGTGCTCAGCGCCACGTGGGACGCCTCAGGGACACATCTGCATGTCAAAATCCTTGGGTCATGATTCAGTGCAGGAAAACCATCCTTCACAAAGCCAGTCACACCGCAGCCCTGCGGCCTGCCCAGGTTAACTCTGGGGGAACCCTGGGGCCTGGGGAGGAGCGGAGATCAGCGTAAGGATGCGAGTGAAGCAGAGGACCAGAGTGCGGAGAGGAAGATGCCCCATTCGTGGAGGCAAGGAGAAGGTTTGGCTGTGTTGAATGCCCTGTAGCAACTGCCTTGCAGCAGGGGAAGCCTGAAAATGCTGCCAGACTTTGACTTGGACTGGGGGCCTTGCTGACGGGTAGCTGAACCTGTAGCAGCTGGCTGGCAAGGCAGGGTGGCCCAGCTAGTAAATGAGGTGAAGGAAGGGAAGGATGGACGTAAAAGGTGCTTAGTCCTTGACTTTTGGCGCTCTGTAAGTTTTGGACTGGTGTGAGGCAGGGCCAAGAGCAGCTGTGCAGAGGGAGTATGGACAGACTCGCTACTGGTGTAGCTGGAGTCGGGTGTGATGACTGTGGTATGGGGACTGGGGTGCTCCGGAGGGACAGCTGGGGTGGGGAGGCCTGGCAGAGTTAGGGCAGCTGGGTGAGGGGAGCGAGCTGGGTTAGAGCCGGGTCACCAGGAGTTCTGGAAGAGGGCAGGCAGAGCCAGCTTCCCAGGAGGGCATAAGGCAGCTGCTGTGACACCCCCAGCTGGCCCCCTCTGCTTTCCTGTCCCTCCTCATGCAGTTCATTTCTCAAGCGCTGTGTCAGGCTGCCTCCTGGGGGGGTGAGTTTCTGCAGCAGCTGTGGGCGCAGGATGCTGCTAGCCGGCTCTTCCAGTCTGCTTCCTGCTGCCACTCCCCAGGGCCGGGGTGTGCAGGCGCCCGTGGCCGTGACTCAGGGGTCCGGAACGTGTTGTGGAGCCAGCGCAGGGAAGACGGAGCTCCTGCTGCAGCTCTGCGCCCCACCCCACGACATCCTCCAGCCTCAGCTGAGCAGGCGTCTGCCGCTTCACTGTTGGTGTCTGCACCCACGTGTCTGGACAGGCCAAGGCAAATGCCTTTTGGGTAGCTCCGGCACCTCTGCAGTGGCCAGGGGTGGGTGCTGCCCCACTGCGGTCAGATGTGGGTTGCTCATGTGGGGAGGGCGAAGGCTTTTGAGCCATGTGGGTACACCCAACAGTGGCAGTTAATCCCATTCACCAGTGCAAGATATGCTTGCTGCTCATCTGGCAGCTGCTTTTGGCAGAGCTGGGGCTGATACCCATCAGCTGCATTTCCCGGGCCGAACATACGTTGATGTCTGTTTCTGACAGTGCTGCATCTGGTCCTGTTCTATGAGAATCGGCTGCAAGATCATCACCTCGTGATCCCCTCGGTGCTCCAGGGACTCCGAGCACTGGTGAGCTCTCCTGCCCCAACCCACAGCGCCAGGATGTGCTCCAGAGTGGAGCCAGGGAGGTGCAACACCTGGGTAGAGGTTGGAGTAGCACATTGTGCAGGGCCTGCAGAGTTGTCAGCTCCTGCCCAGTGGCATTTCCCTCTTAACTCAGTGCTCCTGCTGTGCCCCTTGCAGAGGGGTAGGAGAGACTGCCTTGATTTCCTGCCACATGCGGGTATTGGGGCAAAGATTCCCTGGCCACTCTGGGGAGCAGCATAGGCAATAGGTGTTCTGTCCTGTGGGGGTGGTGAGCTCTCCCCAGGCTCGGAGGGGATCCTGCAGGTGGCTGCTGTACAGAAGCAGGAGCTCTGTTTTGTGTCTGTCATGATTTTCTCTTCTTGCTTTTCTCTTTTCCTGTCCCCAGAGCATGTGTGAGGTGCTGTCCCCAGGGCTAGCGGTATCTGTACTCAAAGCTATCTTCCAGGAGGTACACGTGCAGGTGAGCAGTGCGATTTCCCATCCTTCTGTCCCTGCTTTCCAGGTGTCTGGGGATGGCCTGCCTGCCCTGAGGACTGAGTGCGTTCAGTAGCAGTGCAGGGTAGCACATCCTTCACCAGCAGTGCAGTGTTCCTGTGAAGCTTAGAGACAGTGTGTCTCACTGCAGAGCGAGAGGCAGACAACAGCTGAGGGATCCTATTTGGTCCCTGTCCTCTCTTCTGTCAGCCCTGGGGGAGTTACTTCCTTTGCTCTGTTCTCTAGGCTGGGTTTAAGCGCCCCCAGCCCCCGAATTCTCCTCCTATTTAAGATGATGCTGGCAGGGCCTTGGGCAGCAGGTGTGG
Source organism: Gorsachius goisagi (assembly GCA_018403395.1). NCBI lineage: Eukaryota > Metazoa > Chordata > Aves > Pelecaniformes > Ardeidae > Gorsachius > Gorsachius goisagi. Next base: position 88,276 of record BOSO01001904.1, read on the forward strand.
CCCTGGTGTGACTGTGATGGTGCATTGATGGACACAGTCATATTCAAGTGCCATTTCTTAGGCATGTGCACACTTTGCATGTGGTAAATGGGATCTGCATGCCAGGAAGCAGCAGCTGAGCTGCTGGGCGTCCTGCCCTCTTCTGCAGGGCATGCGCTGCCCTTGGGTGGTGGGTAGCAGTGCTGCTGTGTGCCCAGACTTGTTTTGATTGCTCTGCTCCTCCCTTCAGTCCCTGCTGCAGCTGGACCGCCACATAGTCTACAGCATCATCACCAACTTCATGGGCACCAGGGAGGAAGGTGAGGGGGCAGATGCAGAACCACTCTGGGGTTGTCCAGGCTGGGAAAATGGCTCACTTTTGCCTTCTCCAAGGGCTCTGGGGCTCTGCCTGGGGAGAGCTGGAAGGGCTGTGGGGCTGCAGAAGCCGGGCTGGTTTCATGCCATGTTGGTGAGGTCTGGTGTCCTGCAGCTGCTCACGCTCCTTCTTTCTGCAGAGCTGAAGGGCCTGGGTGCCGACTTCACCTTCGGCTTTATCCAGGTGATGGATGGGGAGAAGGATCCCCGCAACCTGCTGGTGGCCTTCCAGATCGTGCATGATCTCATTACCAAGAACTATGCCCTGGGTGAGCCTGTGCCTGCCGTGCGGAGCTGATCGGGGAACATGTTGCTTTTCTTTGAGCTGTTGGAGGGATGGCCCTTGGGTCTGACCAGGGCTGAGGTTGGCCCTGACATGCTTTAGGAGCTGCAGAGCCAGTCTGTCATGGGTGCTAGGCATGGCTGCTGTGCCTCTTCTGCCCAGCATCTCTGTTCACTCCCTCTCTCCTCTCCCTCTCTCCTCTCCCTGCAGGTCCCTTTGTGGAGGAGCTGTTTGAAGTGACATCCTGCTACTTCCCCATTGATTTTACTCCAGTGAGTGAGTTTGCTCCGTGCCGCAGCCTATTCCTTCTGGTGTTTTCTCAGCGGATTGTGTCCCCTGCAGGGAATGGGAGGAGGGGGTGGGCAAGAGTCTTGGCTGGGCAGTGCTGAGCTGCAAGCTGTGGTACCCAGGCTGACAGGCTGCTGCCAAGCTGGGTGCAGTGACTGGCATCGCCGCTGCCTTGCTGGGGTTGAGGGGATGCAGCCTCAGCTGATGGCTGTGTTGGGAGGTTTCCTTACTGGTGACCTGCTTGCTGTGCTTCCCTTCCAGCCCCCCAGTGACCCTCATGGCATCCAGAGAGAAGACCTAATCCTGAGCCTCCGGGCTGTACTGGCCTCCACACCCCAATTTGCTGAGGTAGGAAGCTCCTAGGGGCTTCTTGAGCACCCTGCTGTTCCCTGAGCACATACTGCATTTCATAGCACTGCAGCTCCCGCTGTCACTCTGTGGGATGGGAACAACAGGGAGCAGGAGCCTGCACTAGGGCAGCCCTGTCTCCTGCTGGGGCTGGGCATGGGGAGGGTGCTGATGGTGACACCTGGGAAGGGACTGCCTGTTGCAGGCATCCCTCCCCCTCCGCTCTCCTGCCAGAGGCTGAGCTTGCAGCCCTACAGGGCCATGGACAAGGTGGTGCAAAGGTGGGCTGAGTCTGAGTGCCTCTCTCTGCAGTTCCTGCTCCCTCTGCTCATTGAGAAGATGGACTCAGACCTGCAAAGTGCCAAGCTTGACTCCCTGCAGACTCTGGTAAGGAGGGATCCCTTACTCCCTTCAGCCCACAGCTGGCCTGTGGCAGCAGCAACCAGCCACCTCTGAGCCCCTCTCCCTGCCAGCCAGAGCCTCTCCCTCGCAGAGCCACAATTTCCAGGATCTTAGTTTGGCCTGCATCACTCCTTCCTCTCTTTCTCTCCCTTGAGTGGTTTGTGCAGTTCAGCATGAGGCTTCCAGGATGGGCAGTGTCCCTGCTGTGTTCTCCTGGTACTGCCTTCTCTCTGATGCTGTCTCCTGGCTCCCTCTTGCAGACTGCTTGCTGTGCCATCTACGGGCAGAAGGAGCTGCAGGAATTCCTTCCCAGCCTCTGGTCATCCCTGCGCAGGGAGGTGAGTATCAGAGGGCCCCTTACAAACGCTCCATCACAGCTGGGCTCCTGCTGAGCAGGAGTTCACAGCCAGGCCAGACGGGGCCCTGTGTCTCCCAGCAGCCCCCACCTTGGGCAGCCCCAGCTGGGAAGTGGGGGGACAGGCCAGCCCTATCAGTGTGTCCCTGGGGCTTGGATGTGCCACACCACGTGTTTGAAGCATGTGGGAAGCAAGGGGGGAGCCTGAGCCCTTCAGCCTGTGTTGGGAGCGTGAAACCTGCAGTTGGGGTCAGCCCAAAGCTTAGCTCATCCCACGGCCTCTCCTGCAGGTGTTCCAGACAGCAAGCGAGAAGGTCGAGGCGGAGTGCCTGGCTGCGCTGCACGCCCTCTCTGCCTGCCTCTCCCGCTCCGTGCTCAGCTCTGACACTGAGGACCTGCTGGATTCCTTCCTTGGCAGCATCCTGCAAGGTAGCTAGTAGACACCTACCCTGCCCTGAGCAGCCAGGCCTGCAGGCATCCTCCTAGCTAGAGATCTGTCCTGTTCTCTTTGAAGCCTCTTTCTAGCTCTCACAGCCACTGTTGGTTTCTCCAAGGGAATTGGCTGCAGGAAGGGAGAAGGGGGCACAGTATGAAATGCCTATTGGATTGAGTTACTTTCCTCTCTGCTTTGGGGCATCCAAGGCTGCGCTGTGCAGTTGGAGCTGGGGGAAGCAGCTCTGTTTGGGACGCTCAGAGCTGCACCCCAGCAGCACGTCCCAGCCCAGATATCAGCTGCATCCCTGCACGCGAGGCAGAGGAGCTCTGCCGGTGCAGCTGATGCCCAGCCTATCTCAGATTGCAGGCACCATCTGTGCGAGCCCGACATGAAGCTGGTGTGGCCAAGTGCCAAACTCCTGCAGGCAGCAGCGGGTGCCTCCCTCCGTTCCTACCATCGTGTCACCCGCAGCGTCCTGCCCCTGCTGCTGGAGCAGTACACCAAGCACCCGCAGGTGAGGGGCACCCCGGGCTCTGTGATCACAGGCAGCAGGGCTGAGTGTACCTGCTGACTCTGCAGGGCTTGGTGGGAACAGAGGGTCAGAGTGGGTGTCCTTCCTTGGCTGCGGGTGGGGACCCTGTGGGCACCCTCTGGCCTCACAGCACTGAGCTGAGGCATGGCTGTGTCCCAGAAGTGACAGTGATCTGGGTTACGCTTTTGTGTCCCTGCAGAGCAGCCAGAGGAGGACAATCTTGGAAATGCTGCTGGGCTTCCTGGAGTTGCAGCAGAAGTGGGGATATGCGGAAGAAGGTGAGGCTGTCTGGTCCCTCTGGAGGCACCGGTGTCCCACGGGGCTGCTGGCTCTGACCTCACCTTCCCATATGCTGACAGAGAAGGAAAGGTCCCTGACCTGGGCAGCTGCATGTGCAACCCCCTGCCATGACCCAGGGACCCTGTGTGGTTGGGTGTCAACCGGCAGGGCCCCAGAAAGAGTCTGTCAGGTCCTGTGGTGGTGGTGGCTGTGTGGTGACAGCCAGACGCAGGCAGTGACTCCGTGCCTGTCTCTCCAGATGAGAGCACTCTGCTGTCACTCCGAGCCCCGGTTTGCTCTGTGGTGTTCTCGGCGCTGACGGATCCCAGTGTGCAGCTGCAGCTGGTCGGGATCAGGGCACTGACTGTCCTGGGCTCCCTGCAAGGTTGGTGCCTCATTTCCCTTGGGAGGCAGAGGGAGGTGTCACCCTGTTCTGGGAGACACGGTGCCATGTGGCTGCTGGGACCTCCTTGCCTGCTGCCTGTAGGTGCACAGGAGCAGTGCAGCACTTCCTACCCAGGCCATTGGCTCCAGGGACACTTGGTCTCTCGGCTGTTTGTGCTGGGCACCTTGTACCTCTGGGGTTTGGCATGCTGCTGCGTTGCTGCTAGCCAAGGGGGAAGGATGCTGGCCAGAACACCAGCATCTTTGGCTGAGGGCAGGATTCCGCTATCGCTCCTGTTGCAGGCTTCCTGTCTCCCTCTGACCTGGAGTTGGTTGTGGATCACCTCCTCCGTCTTGCTCTGCATGAAGAGGATTCCCAGAGCAGGTGAGGGGTAGTCACCCATGCTCTGGGGAGAGAAACAAAGCTTGGCTTTGCTGCAGAGAGGGGCTGTATTCTGGGGGAAGGCACAGGAAATATCTGAACTAAAAGACCATGTAAAAGCAAAGGGATAAACCAGGTGATTTCTGGGCTGGAAATTAGAAAGTGTGGACAAGTCAAAGTAGGGGGCTCTGCTCTGCCTGACAGTAGGGTGAAAAAGGCAGATTGCTGAGAAATGGGTTTCTGGAGGCATCTTCTGGCCCAGATCGTTGCAGCTGGTGTACAAGCAGCCCAGGGTTTCCAGTGCTCACATCACCCCTCCTGCTCTCTTCCCCCCTGGCAGCGAAGCAGCAATGGAGGCAGCTGGATCTCTGGCCCTCATCTACCCAAAGGTTTTCTCTGGACGCATGGTACCCAGGCTTGAAGAGGAGCTGCAGTCAGGTAGGGCTGGCAGCCTTGGGAAGGGAGCGATGTCTGGTTTTGGGGTGAAGCCTGTCCCATCCCCGTTTGGCCCCTACCAGGCAGCAGGGCTGTGCCACATGGCGTAGGTTGGTGGTTCTTCTTCTTAGGGGATTCCCAGCACAAGCACTGTGGCGCTGGCACAGGGAAGGCCATGCCTGGTGCTGGCAACCAGCCTGCGTAGCCCTTGCAGTGAGGAGCTGCCCAGCCACAGCAGGCAGAGTGCCTCGGGCCTGGCACAGGCTAGTTCTGCTGTGCTGCTCCCCATCCACCATGCAGGGTGTGGGCCACAAGTGCCCTTGGGTGAGAGGCACCTGGGGTCACCCCAACACCCCTCTGAGGTGTGTTTGCTCTTCAGAGCGGGAGGAGGAGAGCTCCTGTGACCACTGCTCCCTGTGGCAGCGCTGCCTGCAGGCCCTGGCAGCCGTCTCCACCCACACCAGCATCGTGAAGGAGACCATCCCCGTCCTGCTGCAGCATCTCCGGAAGGTGCAGAAAGGTAAGGGGGCCCTCGACAGGAGCTCCACGGAGCACGTCTGGGCAGGAGCTGCCTCCATTACCAGGGATGGCTGGGAGACAGTGGGGTGAGGAGCCCCAGGCTGGGCTGTGAATCCCACCAGTGGAGTGCGGGGGAGTAGGGAGGGCTGCATTGCACTGGGATCCCAGCAAAGGTCAGGGGGGTGGGTGCTGTGGCTGTTTGATGTGACGATGACTCTGCCCGGCAGGGAGCGAGGCTGGGAATGCCCAGGATGTGCTCTCTGTGTGCCAGAGCCTGCACCGTGTGGCCTTGCAGTGCCAGCAGGACGCGGAGGGCTGCTGGTACTACCACCGGACAGTGGTGCCCTGCCTGCTGGCCATGGCCGTGCAGGCTGCCATGCAAGGTAGGTGTGGGGCTGGAGCGGGAGAGGGGAGAGCAGGTGGTTCCCCGGGCTCTGGGCACTGCTGGGAGGCAGCAGGTCAGGGGCTGTGCCTGCCTCCCCCCCGAGCAGTGGGATCCAGCGTGGCCCTTTCCTCCCGCTGCCTGCAGAGAGCACCCACCCGCTGCTGAGCAAGGTGCTGCTGGAGGAGGAGGTGCTGGCTGCCATGGTCCCGGTCATCAGCGCTGCCACCACTCACCTGAGCCCTGAGTGAGTGACTCTGGGGCGGGACGCCGGGCACTCCGTGTTGGGGAGGGGACAGGCTGGTCCTCCTGCTGCTGTTGGTACAGGGAGACCCTGCGCCTCCTAGGAGGTAGCGGGAGCTCTCCCGTGACCCTCCCAGAGCAGCACATTGCAATGTCTCCTTTCTCCTAGGCTGGCTGCCCAGAGTGTCTCTCACATAGTGCCTCTCTTTCTGGACGGAGAGGTCTCCTTCCTGCCCCAGAACAGTTTTCCCTGCTCCTTCCAGCCCTTCGAGGTGTGTTGGGTGCTTGGGGCTGGGGCACCGGAACAGGGGCAGGGAACGAGGGTGTTGGCACAGACTGGCAGCAAGGACTGTGATGACTTGGGTGCTGTTCCCCTGCAGGACGGGGAGTGCTTGGAGGCACAGAGACGCCTGCTCGTCCTCCTCATGGCCTTTGTCTGCTCCTTGCCCCGGAACGTAAGTTGGTGGGGAGCAGGGTGGAGAAGGGGCCCTGACCCAGCGCCCTCCTGCCCCGGTCCACAGCAAGCTCCACGGGCAGAAGGGAGCAGCCACAGCTCCGGGCTGTAAAACGCTTCGTGCCTCTTCCAGGTGGCGATTCCTCAGCAGGAGCGGCTGCTCCGGGAGCTGCTGGCACTGAGCTGCTCCTGCAACTGCCCCTTCACAGCCACCACAGCTGCCAAGTGCTTTGCGGGGCTGGTGAACAAGCACCCGGCGGGTAAGGGGGCTGGGCAGGACCCCGTGGGTCTCTGCCCGCTGCTGGCAGGGGAATGGCTCAGCCTGCCCCTTCCATGTCCCCAGGGCAGCAGCTGGATGAGATCCTGCAGCTTGCAGTGAACAGGATGGAGCCCGGCCTCGCGGAGGGGCCCCGCCGAACGCAGGCGCTCACCCTGCTGCTCTGGGTAATGCCTGCCCTGGATGTGGGAGGGGGGGCAGAGCTGGGGGGGCCAGCCCGGTGCTGACTCTGCTCTGCCTGCACAGGTGACCAAAGCCCTAGTGCTGCGCTACCACCCCCTGAGCTCCCGCCTGACGGACAAGGTAAGCGGCAGTGGGGGTGGGTGACGTCCGAGGAGCCTGCCTACTCCCCCTGTGGCCGGCTGGGAACCCCCAGCAGCAGGGCGCCCTGTCTCAGGGCTCTCTCCCTCGCAGCTGCTGGGCCTGCTGGGCGACACAGAGCTGGGCCCTGCCACGGCTGATGGCTTCTCCCTGCTGATGGCCGAGTCCCCAGACGTGCTGCACAAGGGCTGCCACGCCGACGTGCGCATCATGTTCCGCCAGCGCTTCTTCACCGACAACGTCCCCAAGCTGGTGCAGGGCTTCCACGGGGCTGGCCCCGGTGAGCAGCCACCCCCAGCCCAGCCTCGCCTACCCGGGGTACCTGAGCCAGCATCCCCTCCTTCCCCTGGCTGCCTGTAACTATCTCTGCTCTCCGCAGATGTGAAGGCCAACTACCTGAAGGGCCTGTCCCATGTGCTCAACCACCTCCCCAAGCCTGTGCTGGTGACGGAGCTGCCTACGGTGAGAGCCACCCCTGGTGGGGGGGAATTGTGGTAGCAGAGAGCGTATGGCCAGGAGCTGCTCACATCTCCTGTGTCCTCCCCAACCACAGCTCCTTTCCCTCCTGCTTGAGGCTTTGTCCTGCTCAGACCGCGTGGTGCAGCTCTCCACGCTCAGCTGCCTCCAGCCGCTGCTGCTCGAAGCGCCCCAGATCATGAGCCTGCACGTCGACACACTGGTCACCAAGTTCCTCGGCCTCACCTCCAGCCCCACCATGGTGCGTGTGCCCCCTCCTTCCCCCCCATGCCCCTCTCCTCTGCCCCTGCTCCTTCTGCTGCCCTCAGCCCTGTTTGTCTGTTCCAGGCTGTCCGCATCGCTGCCCTGCGCTGTGCCCACGCGCTTACCAGCCTGCCCACGACAGTGGTAAGAGCTCCTGCAGCAGCCTGCTGCCTGCTCCTGCAGGTGGAGGGGCAAAGGGGGGGGTCCCAAACCTCCTCCTGGGGGGCAGCTGGCACCCAGCGCTCTCACTGAGCGCCCCTTCTCGCCTACAGCTGCTCCCATATAAGGCCAGAGTTATCCGGGCGCTGGCCAAGCCTTTGGATGACAAGAAGAGGCTGGTGCGGAAGGAGGCGGTGGCAGCACGGGGCGAATGGTGAGTGCATGTGGCTGGAGCTGCCGGGGCGCTGGTGTGTTGGGAGGTGGCTGATGGCACCATCTCTGTCCCCACAGGTTCCTGCTGGGGAGCCCGGGCAGGTGAGCGCCCTGTGTCCCCTCCCTGTGCTGAGTGACAAACTGACCAGGCCCCCGCTAACCCGCTGCCACAGACCCCCTGAGCCCAGCATCTGCTGCCCCGAGCACCGGGGCTGGAGCCTGGGGGCGGGCAGACAGCCCCCCTCACTGCAGCACCTTCCCAGCACCTCCACCCTCTTCCCGGTGCCTGCTGGAGGGAAGGAGCTGTGCTGCTCGTGGCTTGCCCAGCAGCCTCTGCTGCAGCCAGGGACAGTGACGGACAGACTCGCCGCGCGTGGGTGGAGAGGGCAGGCCTGCACACACGCGTACGCTGTGTGGCAACCCATGTGCCAGAGGAATAAATATATCTGTTTTGGTAATGCTGCCAGGGTCTCCATCCAGCCCACCCTGGGACTCCAACACACTTCCATCCATTCAGTAGGCAAAGGTGCTGCTGGTTACAAGCCCTTACTCCTCTTTCCACATTGGAGGATCACGGGGCTCCCTCTCCTCCCCTGCCCTCAGAAGTCTGCACCTCCCACCAGGGAAAAGAGCCAGGCTTCCTTAAAAAAAAAAAAAAATATTTATTGGATGGTCTTAAAAAGGCTCTCTGGGGGGTGCCTGGGGGCAGGGGTGCCACCCTCCACACCCCACCCTGCCAGAGAGCCCAGCCAGGCCACGTGCTGGGCCATACCTGTGCCAGCGAGGGCAGCACCTTCGGCCGGAGTGGGGAGCAGCAGCTCTGCCGCCCTCCCCCCGGGGCTGCCTGCAGCCCCCAAGGAGCCAAGAGAGCAGGCGTCCAGGCACTGACACTGTCCAAACAGTTTCCCGTGGCTCTGGCTCCGGTCAGCGATATGTGCCAGCACCTGCCTTGGGCCAAAGGGAGCTGTGGTGGCCGAATGGGTCCCCTGTGTGCTCCCCTGCCTGTGGGGAGGGATGTCTCAGATGGCCAGGAGTGGCGTGCGCTGCTGGGTCACGCAGGGAGGCAGGTCCCAGCTCAAGCCTGTCCCGTGGGGACGGTGAGGAGAGGGCAGCAGGACACGGGTGAGCCAGTGCCTGTGGGGAGAGGAGTGAGGCCACAGCAAAACGCTGAAGGCTTGGTGCCTCTGGGCTCTGCAGAGCCGAGCCAGGGCTGGTGGCACCAGTGAGGGGTGTGAGCCTGCATCCCTGAGCTGTCATGGTGGCCGAGCTCCTCAGCCAGGATCCTCTTGGGTTCCAGGCTTCCTGGATAGGGCTGAGGAGCCACAAGGCAGCTGATCATAGAATCATTTGGTTGGAAAAGACCTTTAAGATCATAGAGTCCAACCATACCTGCCCACCACTAAACCATGTCCCTAAGCACCTCATCCACGTGTCTTTTAAATACCTCCAGGGATGGGGACTCGACCACTTCCCTGGGCAGCCCATTCCAGAGCCTGACAGCCCTTTTGGTGAAGACATTTTTCCTAATGTCCAATCTAAACCTCCCTGGCACACCCTGAGGCCATTTCCCCTTGTTCTATTGCCCATTACTTGGGAGAAGAAACCAACCCCAACCTCGCTACACCCTCCTGCCAGGCAGTTGTAGAGGGCAATAAGGTCTCCCTCCCCTCAGCCTCCTCCAGGCTGAACAACCCCAGTTCCCTCAGCCACTCCTCATGGGACTTGTGCTCCATCTTGGGCTTGATGCCCAGAGCAGCACACAGCATGGGATGCTTACTGTCCTGCTCTGCGCCAGCTGCCCAAAGGAGACCCCCCAGTGTCCCAGCACCCACACACACCACTGAGCCACCCCCTTCCTGGGCAGGGGCTTTACCTTGGCACATCCACACCCAGGAACACCTTCCAGTTATCCCAGCCGCCATAGCTGTAGGGGTTCCTGAAGACCTGCAGGCCAGGGAGACGCACATCACATCTGGCTCTGACCCGGCCAGCCCTCCCGCTCCGGGGGCTGCGCTCACCTTCCCTTTCTTCTGCAGCCTCTGCCTCTCCTTCTTGTTGATGTGCCGCTCGATGCTGGTTTCCCCACGGGTGATGAGGGCAGCGTGCCACAGCGTGAGGGCACCCAGGGCCAACGCAACCGAGCTGGGGACAGCGAGGGACAGCAGGTTGCATGCAGCTGTTCCTCCCCTGGTACCGCAGCTGGGGGGCTGTGCTGAGGCTGCCTCCCCACACCCACAGCTGCGTAGGTGGGTGGGCTCATCTAATCCCTGTGACAGAGCTGATATCTCTCCTCCTCTGTGGCCCGAGAGCTGGCAGGGCAGGAATGCCTGGGCTAGAGCAAGCCAGCCCAGCCCCGGGGAAGGTAGAGGGTGAGCAAGGTCACAGGGCCGCATGCTGTTTCCACCAGCACCCTCGTGCCCAGCCCCAGGCCCCATTACCTGCACAGGACCCAGAGGTAGACCACACTCTTGTGGAAAGCTCGCTGGCGGAAGGAGAAGGTGGGCGGTGGGGTCTGGTAGTACGTCTGAAAAAGGTCCAGAGGGGGACGGGATTACTCAGGCTGCTTTACAGCTCGGTGCCAGACAGGGGGAACTGCTGCGCCCCACACCGATGCAGAGCTTGAACAGCTAGAAAGGACCATGGCTGGAACCAACACAACAGCCAGGGTGATGGGGAGGCAGCCTGAGACAGCCATGAGACAGACAGACAGACACACCCGAGGGCTGACACATGGGTGAGAAGCAGTGGGCTGGAGGTAAGGGGGCAGGGAGCAGCCGTGGTCAGGACACTGCACCACACCACAGCCAATGCTTGGGACACGATGTGTGCGTGCTGCTGTGGCTTCCCCAGGAGAGCAGGGCCTGAGCAGCACATGCCAAGCAGCTGCCACCAGCTAAGGCCCCTGGAAGCTGGGTGCACAGGGAAGCAGACCCCCAGCTGCTGGAGGCGGTGCCCCTAGCAGAGCTGCCCAGCCAGCCCCAGCTCTCCCAACACACAAGACGAGCATGGGGGCTGGTTCTGGCTGTGGGGAGCTCCTTGAGAGCAGGGCCCCGAGTGGGACCCAGCCTGCAGGGCAGCTCCACTCCACACTGCCTGGAGCAGCTGGGGGGCAGGGATGTCCCACCTGGTTGGCAGCCACCTGCAGTCTCTCCTTCTCAAGCAGTTTCATTCTCTAGGGGGATGGAAAACAGGGCACCAGTTATGTGTCTCAGAGGAGGGGGCCCTTTCCCCTCACCCCCCGCAGGGCCAGGGCAGCTGGGAGCCTCAAAGGAGGAGGGAGAAGGGAAGCAAAGTCACTACAAGGCCAGGGCTGGCCCAGCCTTGTTCTGCAAGCTCAGCCCGGGCAGCCCAGGCAGCCTCGGTGCATGGCAGGGCAAGGGCCGGGGCCTGCCTGCTCACCTCGATGGCGGCATAGGCGTCCCGGAACATCTCCCAGCCGCTGATGCTGCAGTAGATGCAGCCCATGGTCATGAACAGGCAGAAGGAGAAGAAGTAGCGGTGGTTGTAGTGTCCCACACAGTTGTTTAGCCAGGCTGCCTCTGGGGTTAAAGGTATGTAACTGTGACAAGTCACGGGGCCAAACCCACCCTGGGGACCAGCATGGTTCTCCTGGGCCTGGCCCTCAGCACCCTTCCCTTGCTGGCTGACTCAGGAGGAGTGGGGCAGGGAGAGAAGAGGGAAGCAGGGCCGGCTTCCCCGGGAGAGTGCCGCGGGTTAGTACCGCAGAAGGATACGGCAGTGGTGGTCCATCTTCAGCACGCACCTGGGAGGGAGGAGAGCAGTGCCAGCATCAGTGCCAGTGCAAGCACCGTGCTGGCTAGAGACGAGGCAAGAAGCCAGCAGAGCAGAGGGGAAGGGGCCCCAGTCTCGCAGCATGGCAGGGGCCAAGGAGAGGGGTCCCGGAGGCTGCCCTGAGTGCTGCGGTGGGCAGAGGGAGAGAGGAGCCCTACCTGTTGCAGATGCTGCAGTGGTGGGTGCGAGCCGGTTTGGGGGCAATGCATTTCCTGCAGATGGAGACGCCGGTGAGATCGTCCTTGGCCTGCGCACAGGTCAGAACGGATTTGTGCACCTGAGCGCTTCACCCATCCCCTGCTCCCCATGCTCCTCCTCTCTCCTGTGACTCCTCTGCCTCCCCTCCCCACGCTGCCCAGCCTAGCTGCCCCAATCCAGAGGCCTCCTGCAATGAGGCCGCCAGACCATCCACAGCAGGCCCCCAGTGCCCAGCTGGGAGAGGCTGTGCTGGCAGTCAAGTATCACCTGCGGTGGGTGCCCAGGCGAGGTGGTGATGGCCATGTAGTAGTGGAAGACGATCATGATGAGGTTCCAGTGTCCATAGGCGAGGTGCCAGCAGATCCAGGCAGGCGTGTAGGTCTGCAGGATGAGGGGCAGCAGGCAAATGTACACGATGGCCACGATGGAGCTCGTCAGCCCGATCACCAGTGCCACAAACACCTATGGGAAATGGGCCTGAGTTACCGGAGTGGGCAGCGCCTGCCCCTCACTGCCAGGGGAGAGGCACAGGCAGGATGTGGCTAGAGTAAACCCATTTGAACCACAGGCCGAGGTCCCCACTCCCTTCCAGCCTAGGGCACTGGCAGCCCTGAGACTCAGTTGCCCAAGCAGCACACTCGCCCCAGATCCCAGAGCCAGGTGCCCCCCTGCCCGGTGAGGGTACTCACCACACCGAACCACCGGGTGACGTGGTCCACCAGCCAGTAGACGGGCTCAAAGAGGGAGTCGAGCACCACGTCACTGTTGGTGAAGGAGTTGTAGAGCAGGGAGTGGAGGCAGAGGTGCCCGTAGTGCCACAGCTGCTCTGCCTGCCGCACCAGCTTAAACCGACGCCGCCGGCCCAGCCGCAGGCACTTGAGGAGCAGGCGCATCACCGCCGCAAACATCCGCTGCCGGCTCCTCATCCCTGCCACGCCACGCCTGCGGGGAGAGGAGCTCAGTGTGGGCAGGCCACCCCACTGCCTGGCTGCCCCTCAGGAAGGGTCTCCGGGTCTGATGCCAGTCGTGCAGCTCCCTGCACTGGCTCTGCTGGACGCCTGCCTGCTCAGCAGGGCAGGGGCCTCTCCTTTGCCCCACACAGGGATGCAGAGCAGGGGGAGCGAGCCCAGACTCCTGGAGGCTGCAGGAGCACTATCACCGGGACGGTGCTCTGTGTGGAGTGGGGGGCACAGGCCCCTTGGTGTCTGGGCTCAGACACTCTCTGGTCCCATCTCATCTTTCCTGGCGGGGAGGGGGCCGGGGGAGCGACATGGAGAGTCTGACTCGGAGGAAACCAGAGAAGGCACAAGCACACAGGATGCTGGGCCAGTTCCAGGGACAGTCCCAGGTCCAGTCCTTCCCAACAGGTTCAGGAATGGGGGGACTCACACAAGATGTAAGCAGAGAAGCTGGGCCAGGATCAATCCTCCTGCCCTAGTCCCTCTCCTCGCCCCCAAAAAACAGGGCCTGGATGCTACTTCCCTTCACCTCAACCTCTGGACCAAGCCGCAGAGGCCACCCCGCACCTTTTCCCAACCTCACAGCCCCACAAGAGCTTTCCCCCACTTTCCCTCGCCTGGATCCACCTCAGACAACACCATGTGCGGGCAAAGGAGCAGCCGGCGGCGCAACCCCAGGCAGAGGTGATGCTGTGAAGAGCTCCCCTGCCCACTGAGCCCCTCATCCCACCTGAGAGCTGTGCTGCGAGTGAGGAGGAACACGAGCCAGCCCAGCAGCCAGGAAAATGATCTGCGGGGTTGGGGCCCCCAGGCCTCCATGCAGGCAGAGCCCATCAATATTAAGCAGCAAGGCTGCCCCAGGGTCCTGCCAAGGCACGTTCTGAGCCTGGGCCAAGCGCTCGCCTTGGCATGGTGCCAGGTGACGGTGCCATGCTGCAGAGCCTGTCCAGCAGGGACCGGCTCCCTGTGCTGCCGTGCCCACTGCACAGCCCTTGGGGAGCAGCAGGGAGGGTAAGGGCAGGAGCTGCAGCATCCAGATGGGCTATCCAAAGGAGCCAGGGGCTTCCCTCTGCTCTGCTAGATGAGCATGGGGCTGACCCCAAGACTGGGAGCAGCTGGACAAGAGGAGACCAGACCCACCAGCCCACCCCAAGTTACGGGCATGGCTCCTGACCAGGTTTCCTGTAAGGAAGAGGTGGGATGCACAAACTCCAGTGCCACCCACCCCCTTCTCCACATTTCCCCTTGACTCTGCCAAGAGGTTTCCTCTGAAATACATGAGGTGCGAAGTAGAGCAACAAGTGCAGCCTTTAGGTGGCACCTGTCCCCGTGTTTTCAGTGTGGTAAAAGACAAAATACTGCAGCCAGCAGCAGGTCTTGGGGTCAGCCCTCCCCTCCAAACACACAGCACCTTCCTGCCTCTCAGAGAGGTTTCCTCGCCTACAACAGCCGGCAGCCGCTGAGCAGGCAGCCCACAGGGGAGGCAGCTGGCCTGCCCCAGGGCAGGCCCCCGTGCTGTCCCCAGGCGGCTGCCTGCAGGCAGAGGCACAGCCACAGGGATGAGGCTCCAGCAGAGCCATGCACCCTCCCGGGCCCAGTCAGGCACCGGGGCTCCAGGTGCCACCGTGCCCATGGCCCTCCCCACGTCCCAGTGGGGCACTGAGCCCAAGGGGGTGGGACAGCAACCACCAGCACAGGCAATATCAGAGCCCAGGGTGGGGGAACCTTAGATTTGGCCCTACCCCAGCCGCCCAGACCCGGCCCTGTGGCACCCTCCAGTGGCGCCCAGCCCCACAGCGACAAGACGCTCTCTGGCACCCGGGCCCATCACGCAAAGGCCGCCCATACCGACAGCAAAAAGCCCTCAGCCCCACTGGATCCAGCCCCATAGCACCGAGATGCCCCGCCCCGCAGCACCCCCGGCCCCTCCAGCCCCACAGCACCCCCCATCGCCTCCCCACCCCGTAGCACCCCTGGGGCGACAGCGACCCGCAGCCTCCCAGGCCTACAGCACCTCCTGCCCCACAACACCCTGAGCCTCTCCAGCCCCACAGCACCCCCGACCGCCTCCCAGCCCCACAGCACCCCCCGCCCCTCGAGGCCCACAGCACACACACACACCCCCCCCCATTGCCTCACAGCCCGTCCAGACCCACAGCACCTCCAGTCCCCTGGAGGCCCACAGCCCCTCCCAGGCCCGGGACACCCCGCAGCAACAGCCCCGTCCGGCGCCGCCGACCTGCCACCCGCGCCCCGCCGCCCGCCGCCTCCATGCCCAGCGGCCCGCCGCCCTCACGGCCCCACGGGCAGCGCCCGCCGCCCCGGCCACTGCGCCTGCGCGCCAGCCGCGCAGAGCATGCCGGGAAGCGCCCGCTGCCGGCGCTGGACTACAACTCCCAGCGGGCAGCGCGCCCTCGCTCCCCGACGGATAGGGGAGAACCAATAGCTGCACCGCTTACAGCTCGGCCTTGCTGCTGGGGACCAATAGGGTGAGGGCTTTCTGCAGGCGCACTCCCAGCAGCAAACATGGCGCCCCCCGCTCGGTACTGTGTCCCCGGTGAGTGCGGGCCCGGGCGGCCCGGGGAGTGCCGGGGGCAGGAGAGGGGGCTCCCGGAGCGGGGAGCTGGCTCGGAGCCGGGGGGTGGCCCGGGCGAGGAGTACGGGAGAGGGCGGCCTGGAGCCGAGGGGCGGCAGGAGGGGGCTGCGTGGAAGGGTTCGCCCCTTCGGGGGGGTGCAGGGCAGGACCGGAGAGGGATGCAGGGCAGGACCGGGGGGGTGCAGGGCGGGACCGGGGGGGCTGCCCCCCGCACTGGGCCAGCCAGGAGCGGGCACCACGCCCGGGGCAGCGCGGAGCCTGGGATCCCCGGAGCGGGACCAGGACGCACGGCGCCGCACGGCAGCCCCTGAGCAGCCGTCCCGTAGGCGAGCGGCTGTGCAGCGCGGAGGAGGCCACGGCTGGCGGCGGGACTTACACCCGGCACGGCTTCATCTTCGCCTCGCTGGCCGGCTGCCTGGAGAGGAGGAACGAGGACAACGGGGTGAGCACGGCCGCAGCACGCGCTGCCCTTCCCCGGGGCCAGCTGCTCAGGCTCACCCTGGGCCGTGCCCCGGGCCAACCCCCGTGTCTGCTGCCCCACAGCTGCCCGTTGTGTCGGTGGTGAGAGACGCCGAGTCCCAGCTCCTGCCCGACGTGGGGGCCGTGGTGACGTGCAAGGTAGGGCCATGGAGCGCGCTGCGATGGCGGGCTGCCCAGCCTTTGCTCTCCGCCTCACACCAGCCTTTGCTCCTGCACAGGCATGGGGTGGGATGAGGAGCCCCAGGCTTGCTGCGGCTCTCCGCAGGGCAGAGGCAGCCCGGTGGCTCTCTGGGGTCCCTTGCTCACAAAGAAGCCGCATACTGGCATGGGGGATGCCTGCCTCTTGGCTTTCCCTGCCCATGCCGCCTGCCTGAGGTGGAGGTGGGCTGAGGGGAGGATTTTCTTTGCTCTCCCTTCCAGAACTCTTTTGGGGACAGGGTGCGTGGAGGGCAGTGCCTGGGGCAGCTTGGAGAAAGGGCGGCACAGGCTGGGGATCAGTTTCCTTACAGTCTTGATGGTGGGGTTGGGACTGGGGTCGCAGCAGGTCTCGGCCTTATTCGCGTGTCTTGAGTTGCATTAGTATCATCTTCCTCGCCTGGCTCGCTGCCGGGCACCCTGCCGCTACTTTGGTCACAAGGGGGAGGCGGCCAAATGAGATGGGAGCTCCCCGCCTTCACATCCTGCCCTTTCCCTGCTGGCTGGCACTGATCCCCCTTTTCCTCCGGGCAGGTTTGCAGCATTAACTCTCGCTTCGCCAAGGTGCACATCCTGTATGTCGGCTCCACGCCACTCAAGTCCACCTTCCGGGGGACCATACGGTAGGGAGAGGGATGGGTTTCTCGGGAGACGGGGTGCCCGAGCGCCTCATCTCCCTGGGGGGAGGAAGGCTCCCTGCCCTGGCAGGAGCTCTGCCCCGAGCACTGGGCTGGTGTCCAACACGTCCTGGCAAGCGCCCAGGGAGGCCGGGGCAGCTCCTGGAGTCGCCTTCGCTCACCGGCGCTCAGATCCCTCCATCTCGTTTTTCAGGAGAGAAGATATTCGAGCCACGGAGAAAGATAAGGTCAGTGAGGCTCTGCCAGGGACTCTGCTACTGCAGCTGCCCCCGCTCCTTCTTTCTGCTGATGGGGGGCCCTTGCCCCGCAGCTGATGAGCACCCCGACACACTGTGATGTCTTCCCGCTCCCTCCTGTGCAGGTAGAAGTGTACAAGAGCTTCCGCCCTGGTGACATAGTCCTGGCCAAAGTCGTATCCTTTCCCCTCCTGCTGGGGGGGCCCTGGGGGTTGCTGGAGGGGAGAGCCTGCAGGGGACACAGGGTTTTCTGGAGTCCCCTTGGGGGTCCTTTCCCTTAACCCCTGCCTGACCAGATCTCGCTGGGGGACGCGCAGTCCAACTACCTGCTGAGCACGGCGGAGAACGAGCTGGGTGTGGTGGTGGCGCGCAGTGAGGCAGGTAGGGGTGGGTGGCGGGGCCCAGGCTCAGACAGTTCTGCCTCATCCCTGCCTGAGGGGCAGCTGCTGCAGCCTCCTCCCTTGCCACATGGAGTGCAGTTTTGGTAAGGGGAACCCCCAACGTGTGGTGTCCCTAGGGGTGCAGATGGTGCCCATCAGCTGGTGCGAGATGCAGTGCCCACGGACACACACCAAGGACTTCCGTAAGGTGGCCCGGGTGCAGCCCCAGTTCCTGCAGACCTAGCAGCCCCCGGGGGGCACTGGGAACCCTGCAGGGGTCAGGGCTGCAGGGCTGAGGCCTGGGGGGCCAGGGCTGCTCCTGGGCTGCAGCCTCCCCCATGTGCGCCAGATGCTGGAAGGGCCAGCCGGGCCCTGGCTGGCAGGGTGGATTTTCTATTTTTGGATAATAAATATTTTTTGACCACTCTGTGCTCTGCTTGCTTACGGCCCAGTGGGGTGGCTGGGGCTGCCCGCTGGTCTGGCCCCCATCGTGGGGCTGTTAAGGGGCAGCTTCCTCAGCACCACGGCAGGGAGGAAGCACATGCTCCCAGCCCACTGCCGGGGAAGGGGAACAATGTGGCAGCTTTGCCACAGTGAGAACAGGGGAGCTCTGGTTTGTGCTCCAGGCACTTGCCTCGCCAGGCTGCTTTCCCTGCCTGGGTGTTAAGCGGGGAGAACAGCTCCATCTCCTTGCACTGATAACCAGTAGAGGCTGCGGCTGCGCTCAGCCCTGGGGCACCACATCTCCTCCAGCCACATGTGCCCTGCCTGCCTCTGGGGAACTGAGGGCGTGCCACACCCAGAGCCGGTAAACCACTGAGTGCAGGGATTGCGGCACAGTGCTTTGCTACCCAGAGCAGCTTCCGCACCCCACTGTCCCCAGAGCACGTGGCGGAGGAAAGCGCCCACACCTCGTTATTGCGCATTAACTCTTTATTGAACTGGAACAAGACAGCTGCTATTGTTGGACAGTAACACTGACCCTGTGAAAGCCCAGGCTCGTGGCGCCGGCGGAGGGGGAGGCCACAGCGACAGGGCTGGGTACACACAGGTGGGATGGGGCACAACAGCACCTGCTTCACCAGCAGGACCAGGATGGGCTTCACTAGGGGATGTTTGAGGCAGACACGAACCTCCCTACGACCCACTCCCTCCCTTGCCCTTGGCCAAAGGCAATAAGTTAAAGCAGGGGCTGGCAGAACTAGGTCCAGAGTCGCAAGTGCCACCCTTGGGTGCCATACCACACGCACCAAAATACAACCCTTTCAGCGTCTACGCATCCTGGTCCTCATGCCGCACACCCACGAGGGGATGGGGTACCCATCTCGGTCGCTGCCTGCGCTGCACTCGCCCCACCGTTCCCGGGATGACTAAATCAAGCAACAAAACTACAGTAACCGGATGACAAGAGCTGCCAGGAAAGTAAAGCAGAGGAGGAGCCTGGCATGGCAAGGGATCGCTCGGCACATCCCCCTGCAGACAAGGCCCAAGGGCTGGGATCTTGGCATGGAGAGGTGTGCAGTCACAGCCTGGCAGAGCCAGGGCTCCCCTTCACACCAGACCTCTGCACATGCGGCCCTGGGCTGTCTGCAGAGGGGAGCCTGGTCCCAAGGGAACGGGCCTAATCCTGAGGAGCTGCTCCAGCTCCGCAGCTCCAAGTTCCTACAGCTGTGTGGGGTGTGCACAGAGGGGTGAGGGATGGCGGGGGCTCTACTACGTGCTAGCCTGCTGCCCGCCCTCACTTCTTGACCTTGCCCTGAGCAGCGACGGCCTCCATGGCCTTGCGCACCGTCTCCTCATCCCCCAGGAACTGCATGGGCTTGACGGGTTTCAGGTTCTTGTCTAGCTCGTAGACGATAGGGATGCCGGTAGGCAGGTTCAGCTCCATGATGGCCTCTTCTGACATGCCTACGAACAGAGGCACCATCACTCCCTGGCCCTGCTCACACAGTGACAGCCAGGGTGGTGGGGAAACCCCTGCGATGCCCCCGCAGGGCTGACGTACCTTCCAGGTGCTTGACAATCCCACGCAGGCTGTTGCCATGGGCAGCAATAAGGACTCGCTTTCCCTCTTTGATCTGTGGGACGATTTCCTCATTCCAGAAAGGCAGAGCCCGGGCGATGGTGTCCTTCAGGCTCTCACACGTTGGCAGCTGGTCCTCTGTCAGGTCAGCGTAGCGACGGTCCTGGGGGAATGGCCATGCTCACATAGCAGCCCAACACAGCATGGGAAGGCGGCGGCAGGGCCTTTGTCCCCCCCCACCCCAAATTCTCTGCCTAGGGACCTCCTACATGTAGGCAAAGCCAGGCTTGGAAGCAAGGAAGCACCCTTGAGGTTTGAGGCTGTGGTCAGGGCTCTGAACCCCTCCTAGGGAAAGCCGAACATCATTTGCTCTGGGCAAAGAGATCAGAGCAAACACTCGTGGACAGGTTGCACGGGACTAATGATTAACAGAGGTATCGTTCCCCTCTGCCTTGAATCTGTCCAGGCAGGGGTTCAATTCCCCAGGGAGGGAGTGGGACAAACTCAGCCCAAAGCCAACCAGCACCACACACGATAGCCCTGGCTGCTGCAACAGAGGCAGAGGAGACTGTGCAGAGGAAGCCAGACCACATTGCAGGGACCTAAGGCGGCTTTTAGGAGCCTCCCGGACAGGCAGACAGAGAGTAATGAGTCTTACCTTGCTGATGGTGCTGTAGAAGGGGTGATCGGACTGCATGGGAGGTGGAGGGATGTCATACGAGCGCCTCCAGATCTTCACCTGTGCCTCGCCGTGCTTTGCTGCTGTTTCAGCCTTGTTCAAACCGGTGAGGGCCCCATAGTGCCTCTCATTCAGGCGCCAGGTTCGGATAACGGGTAACCACATCTGATCGATGGCATCCAGGATGGTCCAAAGGGTACGGATGGCCCGTTTCTGTACCGAGGTGAAGCAAATGTCGAACTCGTAGCCGGCATCTGGAAAAAAACGGGGAAAAGGAGGGGGAGGGGACACCGGGAAAGTGAGTGCCGGGCCTTACGCAACCGGTGAGGGGCCAAGGGCGGCGGCCTCACTGCGCCGGTACCTGTCGCGTCCCCGCCGCCGCCGGCCCGCTTTTAGGGCGGGCCGGCGGCGGCGGGGACGCGGTAGGTATCGGAGAACCCATCCCCCCCCGCTACCTGAGGCTCTCCCCTTGGTACCGGAACCGAGCCCCCGGCACCAGAGGCCCTTCCCCCGGCATCGGAGGGCCCCAAACCTACCCCCGTTAGGCCCGAGTCGACCGCACTAGGCCGCACCCCCACCCTGAGGCCTCCCCGCCCCCTTCCCCCCGCCTTATACCGGTCACCGGTACCTCGGAGAGCCTCGCCGCCGCGCTGCGCCTCTTGCTGACCGGCGGGGCTGAGATCGGCATCGTACCAACCGCTGAAGCGGTTCTCCAGGTTCCAGGCGCTCTCGCCGTGGCGGACGAGGACGAGGCGGTAGGCGGCCATGGCGGAGGAGCGGAGCTGAGGGGACGCCGGTGCGTGCGCGCTCTCACCTCACGCTGCCGCCGCTGCTGCCGCGCGCGACTGACGCTGCCGCCGCCGCCCCGCCCCTCCCCACGCGGCGAGGGGGAGGGGGGGGCTGGTGCGCATGCGCACAGCGGCGGGCGGGCGGAGGCGCACGTAGTGCATGGCGCGGCCGGGAAGGGCGGCGCGACCTTCAGGGCAGTGACGTAATGCACACGCAGTAACCCCTCGTGGCTGCTCAACCGTGCCGAGCGCTGACCCAGCTGCGGGCTCGGTGCGAACGGTTCCATATGGGCGCGGCACCGGCTGCGCCTTCTCCCTCTGCAGGGGGACGTCAGGCGGCCGCTGCTGCCCCCCCCATCCCAGCCCCAACCGGGCGCGACCCCGCACAGCTTCCCCGGTACCGCTCCCCGCCCGCCCCGCGCGGGGGGGGCGGTCAGCCCTGAGGGCAGCGGTGCCCTCACTCAAGATGGCGGCGGGCGCCGGAAGCGGAAGGGGAAGGGGCGTGGCGCGGCAGCACGTGGAGCCGGTTCCAGCATGGCGCGGAGCGGGCGGCTCCGCTCGGGCACCGGCGCCAAGCTGAAGCGGTGGCGGAAAGGCCACAGCAGCGACTGCAACCCCGAGACCCGCCAGCACCGCCTGGCCGCCCGCAGCCGCTTCTGCAGCCGGCCCGCGGGTGAGGGCAGGGGGGCGGGCAGCGGGGCAGGGGCCCCCGGTGCGGGCAGGGGAGCTGTGCGGGCAGCGGGGAGAGCCTTTGGGTCCCCGGCTCCCGAGAGCTGGGGCGGGGGCAGCAAACCGGGGAGGAGGATCGGCCCCGCGGCGCAACGAGCGTGTCCTCGTTACCTTCGCCGGGCCTGTGGACGTGAAACGGGGCACGGCCTGCAGCAACGCCTGTCGCCCTGCCGGGGCCCAGTGCGAGGCCCGGCCCGCAGCCGCCGGGATACGTGCTGTCCCGGCGGCGTGACCCCCCGGCAGGCTCATGGCAGGAGCGATTCGGGCTCCCAAAAGCCTGCGGCCATGCCTCTAAGCGCCGCTGCGGTGCCTGGCACGGAGAGGAAGGCGGCAGGGGCACCCGTTCAGGTGGCTGCCCGGTGGAGAAGGCAAACCCCGAGGATCGCCCCTGCGAGGGGCTGGAGTTTCACAGCCCTGGCTGCCTTTGGCCGAGGAGATCTTTCTCCTGCTGATGAAGAATCGCCTCTCGCAGGACGCACTGTCCTCTTGCAGCTGTTTGCAAGCTGGTGTCCATGACTTAGAGGGGTGCAAAGCCTGTGCCTTGGCTGTCTGGTTGCCAGGGCTTCGTGCAGAAGAAGATAAATGGGGGAGAGTACATGGAACACCTCAGCGTTAAAGTCTTGGTGCACCGGGATGTGTTTGTGAGAGCAGGATGCTCTTCTCCATCAGAGGAGATGGCTGTACCCTGGTTTGCTTTCGCAGGAATTACGAGCTCTCTCCAGTTAACACTTTGCTTTCTCCCACCAGGAGGAAGCAGCATCCATGCCCCACGTGCTGGAGATGAGCTCCAGCCAAGCTGGTCTGCCTGGGAGGGAAAGGAGGAGTGGGGGGGCATAGGGGGTTTCGGGGTGAATGGCAGAGCAATGCAACTTCATGATTCTGAGCGAACCCGATCTCTCTGGCAGAGAAAAGCAACTTGACGGTTGATGCGGTGAAGCTGCACAATGAGCTGCAGTCGGGGTCCCTGCGTTTGG
This sequence comes from Gorsachius goisagi, assembly GCA_018403395.1. Classification (NCBI taxonomy): domain Eukaryota; kingdom Metazoa; phylum Chordata; class Aves; order Pelecaniformes; family Ardeidae; genus Gorsachius; species Gorsachius goisagi. The sequence goes on from BOSO01001904.1 coordinate 110,709, forward strand.
AGCGGCCACGTGACAGCGCTCAGTTCCGTATGGAGGAGGACGATGCTGGGGAAGCCGCCACGGAGAAGTCCTCTGGCACCTTCCTGAGCGGGCTGAGCGACTGCACCAACGTCACCTTCAGCAAGGTGCAGCGCTTCTGGGAGTCCAACTCTGCCGCTCACAAAGAGGTACAGGGAGGAGCAGAGCTAGGTGGGGGTCCAGTGGGGATGGTGAGGCTGAGGGTCCTGACCTGATCCGCTTGCTGCTCGTAGATCTGTGCCGTGCTGGCAGCCGTGACAGAGGTGATCCGCTCACAGGGGGGCAAGGAGAGTGAGACGGAGTACTTTGCTGTGCTGGTGAGTGATGGTTGCGGGGAGGAGGCGTGAGGGGAGCTGCTGTCGGCAGCCCGGGTTTGCTCTTGGGAGGGGTCGTGGTGTAAGGTGCTGTACTTGTAGCCAAGGCGCCGGGCATCATTTTCCAGCAGAAATGCTGTTGGGCTGCTCCTGGCTTTTCTGCTGCCCTCCCCAAGGCTTGGGGATGGGGAAGGGCTGGCCTGGTGCGAACCCCTGCTTCCCCTCGCTCACCCCTCTGTTCTCAGATGACCACGCTGGAGGCGGTGGAGTCCCCTGAGTCGCTGGCTGCTGTCGCCTACCTGCTGAACCTCGTCCTAAAGCGGTGAGCGGCTGACAAAGGAGTGGGGAGAGCTACCTGGTCCCATCATGGAAGAGGGCCTGGCGCTGTCTCCCTTGCTGGGCTGGGGAAGTCACCCAACCAGGGTGGGCTGGGGTTGCAGTTCCCTACAAGACTGCCACTGGCTGCCTGCTCCTCGCAGTGCTGACACACCCCTTTCTCCTGGCAGGGTCCCAAGCCCTGTGCTCATAAAAAAGTTCTCAGACGCCTCAAAAGTCTTCATGGGTATTGTGTCCTCACAGGCCTGCAGCAGCTCCACCTCTGCCCTGCGATGGGTGAGTAGCCAAGAGGCAGCCAGCCGTGCCAGCGCTGTCCGGGGGTCTGCTGAGAGCTGGGGTTGGGGGCTGCCGCTGTAGGGTGGTGCTGGGTGCTTGGCCTGAGGTTGTTGCAATGAGGGGGAGTCTCTGTGGGGTGATGCTAACACCCCTGCTGCTCCCTGGTTGTAGGTGCTGTCTTGCCTGGCCACGCTGCTGCGGAAGCAGGACTTGGCAGCCTGGAGCTACCCCATCACCCTCCAGGTCTATCATGGCTTGCTGAGCTTCTGCGTTCATACCAAGCCCAAGGTGAGCTCCCAGTGTCCCTACGAAGGATGATGCTGCCTTTGGGGCTTGTTTCTGGGGCTGGCTGTGCCCCTGGGGCCTGTGGCTTCTACCCACCTGAACTCTCCTTCCCCCAGGTGCGGAAAGCGGCGCAGTATGGCGTGTGTTCTGTCCTGAGGGGCAGTGAGTTCATGTTTGGAGACGCAGCCCCTGAGCATCACCCTGCAGCACCCTCCACCGCCAAGTTCTGCGTGCAGGAGATCGAAAAAGCTGGAGGTGTGGGGCACTGGAGCAAGGGATCTGCAGCTGAGTGTGGGGGGTCCTGCAACCATGGGAGAATAATGACTCAAAGGGAAGAGGGGAGGGTGCAGCACCCTGGATGGTTTGGGAGGGTATGAGATAACCTCTAGGACACCTAAGGTGTTTTGGAGGGTCCTCAGCCATCTGTTGCTTTGCTCTTCCCAGAAGTCAGGGAGTTGTTCACCCCAGCTCCTGTTGGTCAGCCCCAGCTCTGTCATGGGGGCTTGGCCATGGGGTGCCATGGGCTCAGATGTTGCTCTGCTCCTGCAGGCACTAAGGAGGCGACCACCACCCTGCACATCCTCGCCCTGATGCGGGACCTGCTGCCCTGCTTCCCTGCGGCCGTAGTGAAGACGTGCTGCGAGACCTTGCTCCGAGTCATGACCCTCAGCCACGTGGTGAGTGTCCCCACAAGGCAGCTCCTTTCCTCCTTGGCTGTGCCCTGGAAGGGCTTGAACCCCCTTGGCTGCTGGTTGGGAGCCTGGAAATTCAGGATGCAAACTCGGAGGAGCCCGGGGCAGCTGGTCTGGTTGGCCTGCCTGCTGTGGAAGACGGAGGCTAAAGATAGGGTACAATCGCAGAGGTGCTGGGCTTCCCTGGGCAGAGTCTGCTTTAGGGTAGGGGGGCAAGGGGTGTGTCGGGGTGCCACCTGCCGTGGACCCCTCCTCCTGAAGCCATGTCCTTCACAGTTGGTGACAGCTTGCGCCATGCAAGCCTTCTACAGCCTCTTCAGCGCCCAGGCCAGCGTGGCCTGCCTGCCAGCTGAGCTCAACGCCCAAATCATCACCGTGAGTATGGGGTACTGGCGTGGGGAGGGATGGGGCTGGCACTGCGGTGGCGCCCACCCACCCAGCCTCTCTGCTTCCCCAGGCTCTCTACGACTATGTGCCCAGCACGAGTGACCTGCAGCCGCTGCTGACCTGGCTGTCCACCATGGAGCGGGCGCACATCAACCTGGGCAGGTGCGGGCAGGGGCCACGGCTGGGCAGGGGGAGAGGCGGTGGGTCAGCCTCTCACCCATCCGGTCTCTCTTCTCCAGGCTGCAGAAGGACCTGTGCTGGGCTCACCTGCCCCGGCTCTTCTCTGCCGCCATGAACTGTTTCGTCTCCCCGCACTCCCAGGTGGTGGCGGCAGCAGCGCAGACCCTGGAGGTACTGTGCATGGGTGCCTCTCCCTACTTGGCTGCCCTGGTCCTCGTGGGATGCTCTGCCTGGGGGTTTGGGGCTTGCCAGGAGGTGGTGTGCCCCTCTGCGCCTGCCAGGGCAGGGGGTTCACAGTCCACTGCTGCCCTATTTTCCCTGTTTGTCCTTGCAGAACCTCCTGACTGAGTGCGTCGCTCCTCACATGGATGACCTGGGCACCATCTCTGCGTCTGCCCCAGCCCCTGCCTCCTACCTGTGCAAGATGTTCAGGTGAGGAGCGGTGGTTGGGGACAAGCTGTCCCTGTGGGTCTGGCTGAGCTCTGAGCAGCCTCTGCCTGGTCCCTGATCGGTGCTGGGTTGATCACTGGCAGTGTGATCATCTCCTCTCTCCTCCCCAGATCAGTGGAGGAGGGCCTGACATATCGTTTCCATGCGGCGTGGGACGAGGTGCTGCGGGTGCTCGAGGTGTTCTTCGAGACGTGTGGGAAGCAGTGCCACCCCATCATGAGGAAGGTGAGCCAGGCTGGGGGGGGTGTCAGGCTGATCCACGGAGGAGGGCGGCCATGCTGCTGCCTGGGCTGCGTTGCCCTCTCCAGCTACGGAGTGGGGCCGTCCCAGTCCCCTGTGCATGGACAGGGACTGTGCAGCTCTGGGACATGGGGACATGGAGAGCAGAAATAGCAAGTGACATGTGGCAGACCTGCCTCTGTGGCTCCTCTGTGACCATCCTGCCCTGTCTCTGCAGTGTCTCCGGTCCCTGTGTGACCTACGTCTCTCTCCACACTTCCCCTACACTGCTGAAGTGGACCAGGCAGTGGGGGCTGCCGTGGCTGCCATGGGCCCCGAGGTGCTCCTGGAAGCTGTGCCCCTGGAGATTGATGGCCAGGAGTGAGTACAGCCTGAGTTGGTCCTGTGCCTGCTCCCAGCAGCAAAGGACATCAGTCTCCAGCTGAGAGACCATTTTTCTTTCACACCTTTCTCATCTGCACCTTCTCTGACCTCTCCATGAGCCAGTACAGATGACTGGTGCCCCCAGCACCCTTAGCAGAGTGCTACCCCTTTGCTTTCTTTGGCTCATACTTTCTCTGTTTCCCCCCAGTTCGCATACTGGGAGATGACCGGCTGCCAGTCTGTCTGTGACGGTGGCAATTCTGCAGCTGTTGTTACGTTCCTGTTCAGTCTCCATGCGGTGCTGGAGGTGTTTGGCTCTGCTTTGGGGCTGGGCAGAGGTGCCCCATGCCCAGGGGCTGATGCCAGCAGTGCCCCGCACTCCCCTAACCTGTGCCTTCCCTCCACAGGGAGACACTGGATTTCCCCCACAGCTGGCTCCTGCCGGTGCTGCGGGACTACGTGCAGGGTGCACGTCTTGGCTTCTTCACCAGCTACTTCTTGCCCTTGGCAGCCACCCTGAAAAGCAGAGGTGAGGAGGGTGGCATGGTAGGGGTCCCAGTGGGTGCGGTCCTGGACTCCTGGGAGCCACAGGGTGCTCTGTGGACCTCCCTTCGCTCCCCTGGAGTGGCGCGGGGCCATGTCTGCTGCTCTGCTTATCTTTCCCTTCTCTTCTGCAGCCCTGGAGTTCACCCAGGCTGGGAAGAGTGTGGAGGCCAAGATCTACGACACGCTGCAGTGGCAGGTAACGAGGAGTGCCCAGGAGCCCTGCCGTGGCATACCTGCAGTGCCAGGCTGGGGAGCAGAGACTTAGGTGAAGAGTGCTGGCCTCCCACCCTCTCTCTTGCCTTCCAGGTCTGGACCCTGCTGCCTGGCTTCTGCACCCACCCCACAGATGTGCTGGGGGCCTTCAAGGGGCTGGCCCGCACCCTGGGCATGGCCATCAGCGAGCGCCCGGACCTGCGCCCCACTGTGTGCCAGGCCTTGCGCACCCTCATCCACAAAGGATGCGAGACAGGTTGGGGGAGGGAACAGACCCTCATGGTGGGTCCCTGTCCCCTGCAGTGACCCGGAGAGGGGAGATACTGATCTGCACCCCTTTGTCATCCTCTCCCTAGATGCAGAGCGGGCAGAAGTGGGTCGCTTTGCCAAAAATTTCTTGCCCATCCTGTTCAATGTGTACAGCCAGCCCGAGGAGGATGGAGGCAGCAGTGCTCAGCGCCGCTCTGTGCTGGACACTGTCCGTGCTTACCTGGCCATCACTGACCCGCAGGTGAGGGGAGCCTGGGCAGTGGGGCAGGCTGTGCTGACTTGGGCTGGCATCTCCCAGCCAGACCCAATTCAATGGGGCTGTGGTGGGTGCCTGACTGGAGAGGACAGGAAGAAAGAAGCTGGGCAGAGAGCAGCCCTTCCCTGCCCTCGTGGGGAGGGAGCCATTCCCAATGAGCGGTCTGGGATTTCCCAGTCTTGCAGCCACATCTGGCGCATCTGCACGAGCCCTTTGGGAATTTCCCCAGCTGGTTTTGGAACTGCTGGTGCTTCTGTGGCAAGACGTTTGCCAGGTGGATTGCAAACTCCTGAAAAAGTGCTTTCTTTGGTCGGTTCTGATCCTGCTCTGTGTGCCTGCCCTGCAGATGGTGTGCGGGTTCCTGCAGAAAGCCAGCGAGAAGCTGACCAGCCCCGAGAGCTCCGAGTTTGCCAGGTAACACCTGGGTGCTGGTGCTAAAGAGTAAAGCTGCCAGCTTCCTCCTGGTGAGCAGCGCTAGGGCACTTGTACTGTATTCCGTATGGAATGTGCCACCCTTCATGCGTCCGATGAGACTCACAGCCAGAGTCCCAGCCTGGTTGGGCAGTGTCAGTGATGCTGCAGTTAACCACCTGTGTGTTGTTCTTGGCTGCAGACTCTCCATCCTGGACCTGGTGGTGGCAATGGCACCCTATGCTGATGAGCAGTCCCTGGGCTCCCTGTACCGCACCATCCAGCCTTCCCTCCAGGTGAGTCAGCCCCTGATCCCAACAGGCGCAGAGGGTGCAGTGGGGCATCTTCTGCTTGCTACCAGCTTGGACCCACGTGCTGGGGCTGCTGAGCAGCTGCTACAGGGGCCAGGTCTCTGCTGGGTGGCATGGGGTGCTGCAGGGGTCCCTTCAGACACCATGGCGAGGGGCTGCCATGATGGCAGGGTTGTGTTGGCTGTCCCTGCAGAGCAAGGAGCGCAGCATGCAGAAGAAGGCGTACCGCGTGCTGGAGGAGGTGTGTGCTTCTCCCCATGCCCCCTGCCAGGCCTTCGTCCGCTCCCACTTGCAGGATCTGCAGGCAGCGCTGCTGGACTCACTCAAGAGCGCGGCGTCTCCGGCCAAGAGGGTGAGAGTGAGGGCTGCGACGGCCAAGCTCGGCCCCTGCCAGGAGGGGATGGGGTGGGGGCAGCCAGGTGTGTGTCCTTGGGTGTACCAGCACTGGACTGTTTCTTTCCACAGCCCCGGCTGAAGTGCCTGTTCCACATTGTGAAGCAGCTCTCCGCAGAGCACGAGCCCTTCGTCACTGCCCTGGTCCCAGAGGTGAGTGTGGCCCCTGGGGGGGACCCAGCTGATTCTGGCCATGGAGGGGGACAGCAGGGTTGTGACGTGCCTGTGTGCCTCCAGGTCATCCTCTGCACCAAGGAAGTGTCGATGGGGGCCCGCAAGAATGCCTTTGTGCTGCTTGTGGAGATGGGGCATGCCTTCATCCGCTTTGGGCCCACCCCCCAAGGTGAGCTCCTGTTCCACCTACTCAGCCCCATGGCTGCTCCAGCCCCAGGGGGATCGGACCCATGCCTGGCATCCCACTGAAAGGGGCCAGGGATGCTGCTGGGCAGGGGGCGAGTGTGGGCCTGAGTCATCCCCCATCCTTTAGAGGCCATGCAGCGGTTCCTGCTCCTGGTCTACGCGGGGCTCACGGGCTCGGTCACCATGATCAGCTGCACGGTACTGGCACTGACCCGCCTGTTCTTCGAGTTCAAAGGTGAGCGGGAGGGCTGGGGGTGACGGGGGCAGCACAGGGGGACAAGGTGGCACCCTCCAGCGAAGGCGGGTGCTGGGAGGAGGCCAGCTGTGGCTGAGCCCTGTCATGGTTGCAGATCACCTGGAGCTGAGCGTGGTGGAGCAGCTCCTGCAGAATGTCTGCCTGCTGCTGGCCTCCCGCACGAGGGATGTGGTGAAGGCTGCCTTGGGCTTCCTCAAGGTCACACTGCTGCTGGTGGACACCAAGCTGCTGGCCAAGCACGTTCAGGCAATGGTGAGATCCCGCGTGGGGTGCCCTGAGGAGGGTGGTGGGGCAGAGCTGGGGCTGCCTTGGGCAGCCAGGGGCATCTCCAGCTGCACCCTGCTTCTGCCCAGTAGCCAGGGGCACAACATTGATCTTGGTGGCTGAGAAGGCAGTGAGGAGGTCCCTCTCCTGCCTGCTGGCATGCACCTGCCAGAGAACCCCCATGAACCAGCCCTGCTAAGCAGGGAGACCTTCGCATGGCCCTGCCTGGCTTGGGCATGGGGAGACGGCTGCAGGGTGAGCAAGGTGGCCATGCAGGGCAAGGATGGGAGGCTGGGTGCCCAGGGCAGGGGTGCTCTGGTCTTGAGGGTCTCTGTCCTGGCAGCTGGAGGCCGTGGGGAACCTTTCGGACGACATGAGGCGCCACTTCCGTATGAAGCTGCGAAACCTCTTCACCAAGTTCATCCGCAAGTTTGGGTGAGCCAAGGGCTGTTGGGTCATCCTGGAGCCATGCTGGAGCAGCGAGGGAGCTCCCTGGGAAGTGGTGCAGGAGAGGTGGGCACTGACTGCTCTCTGTGCGCTCCTCAGCTTTGAGCTCGTTAAGGGGCTGCTGCCGGCCGAGTACCACAAGGTGCTGGTGAACATCCGCAAGGCGGAAGCCCGGAGCCGCAAGCAGCGCGCCCTGAGGCAGGCGGCTGCGGATACGGATGAAGAGGAGGCACCGCCAGCACAGCCCAGAGGAGACAGGTAGAGATGGGCCAGGGGTGAAGAAAGAGCAGTCCCGTTGGATCTGGGGATGGGAACATCTCCAGCACTGGGGTTGCTGTGCACTACGGGGCCGGCTGGGGTCTGTACTCCTGGTCTTATTCTATTTCCATCATCCTCTCTGCCTTTTGACCAGCATGGAGGAGATCCTGGCTGACTCGGAGGATGAGGAGGAAGAAGAAGAGGAACGTCAGCGGGGCAAGGAGCGGAGGAAGCAAGCACGGCAGAAGGGCCAGGCCTGGCTGAAGGAAGGGGAAGAGGATGAGCCCCTCAACTTCCTGGATCCTAATGTGTCCCAGCGGGTGCTGGGTGAGGAGCAGAGCTTCAGATGTGGCTGGGGTGGGATGGGCGGGGCAGGAGCTGGGGTGGGATACACAGGGGTCTGGGGGACTGCCCCCAGGAGGGTGTCCTTCCCCAGGCCCTGACGCACCTCTCTGTGAGCAGCCACCAAGCCAGGCCCCAAGCGGTCCAGAGGAGTGAGCCACGACTTCCAGGTGTCTGAGGATGGGCGCCTGATCATCCACGAAGAGGAGGAGGAGGAAGACGATGATGAAGCCAAAGGTACTGCCTGGGCTGGCGTGGGGCCACGCTAGACTTGCTCTTGTACTCTTTTATTTCTGCCACCCAAATGTGGGAACTTGAGAAGGGATGTGGGTGGAAGCATCAGAGGTTGGTGTGGCCTTGTAACACTCAGTGGCTCTCCTCTGGGCCACTGCCACCCAGGGGAGGCACCCCCTCCATCACCAGGAGGGGGCTGGAAGGGGACATGGCTACCAGTTTGGCAGAAACATGCTGCTCCTGCAGCCCACTCTGGGGCTGGCACAGTACAGGGGCTCTCCTGTGCCTGCATCCTGCACCCTGCACTGACCCTCTTGTCCTGTGCCGTAGGAGCGGACGAGGAGATGGCAGACGTGCTGCAAGACGTGGGTCTCCGCAGTGTGAGTACAGGGCTCATGGTCCTGAGTTGATGCTGGGGGAACTCGGCTATGCCAAACCCCTGCCTGTGCTGCAGCAGCTGCATCTCTTGCCCAAGAGGCCAGTGGGGACACTGGGCATGTGCCAGCTGCTTGGACGGGTGCGGGAGGCTGGCTGGGGCAGGGGACGTGTGCAGGCATCCTGGAAGGTCTCTGGGCCCCCATGGGAGGAAGCAGGAGGTCAGTGGTCCATGGGAGGGTAGAACTGTAAGGACAAGTCAGCTGCAGGATCCCCACTGCCTTCTTGTGCAGAAAAAAGGCCAGAAGCGTCGGTTCAGAGAGGAGCCAGATGATGAGGAACCCGAGGCCGGGACCTACTCTCAGTACAGAGGTAAGTCTTTCACCTGTGCCCACTGTGGGGCTCCCCAGGGGGCCAGAACCACACACCCATCTTACTGGGCTGCCCCAGGACAGCTGGAGCAGAGATATTTGCTCATGGGAAGTGGTCACCCTTCTCTGCTGTCCTCACACACAAGAGCTGGAGGCAAAACCAGGAACAGCTTCCCCAGCCCTGGTGCATTCTAGCATAGGAAATGGGAAGGGGGAGCCCTGGGACCCCTTTTCAAAACATGTTCCCTGTTTTTCAGCTGGTGGCTCTGGGATCCACCGACCGCTGGACAAGGAGCCAGCCTTTGGTTCTCAGTACAGATCCAAGGTGAGGGAGCTGGGGGGTTGCACGGTGGGGGTGGGGAGATGCCTGGGGCTCTGCTGGGACAGGATTGCTGCTGGTCTGGGGGGCAGGAAGCACCAGGTGTTTGCTGAGGGTCTGGTCCAGCAGTGCTAAGGCTGGGGGGGTAAATCTCTGCTCCAAGAGGAGTTGCCAAACACTCAGTGCCTTTGAACATTTCCAGCCCATCTTGGAGTCCTGGTCCTGTCCTTGCTGTGGCCATTTGCTGCTCACTGCTCAAAGCAGGTGTCTGTAGCATCATCTGGGTGGGAAATCAGCTCCAAGGGCCATTGACTCAGCTGGCACCTCACTACAACATAGTCTTTGGGGTGTCTGGGTGCCAGGGTTGTACCAGAATAGGACACATGCATCTCTCCTGGTGCTGCATCTTCCATGTCACTATCTCCCACAGAAAGGCAAAGGCGATGTGAAGAAGAAGGGCCAGCTCGACCCCTATGCCTACATCCCCTTGAACAGAGCTAAACTCAACAGAAGGTGAGGCTAGCTGGGAAGGGCACAGGGTGGGGAACAGGGCCAGAACACAGTTTTGATTGTGCTTTTTGTTGTTATGTTTTTTTGTGGGTCTGGGAACTCCCTGCTAGCTTCTGCACCGCTCCTTGCGGAGCCTGGAGTGTCCCTGTGCATCGGCTGTGCCCAGTGCCTACGCTAACCCAGCCTCCTGCTCCTTCCTCCCTCCAGGAAGCGGGCGAAAATGCAGGGCCAGTTCAAGGGCCTGATGAAGGGTGCCCAGCGTGGGGCCAAGGCCGGCCGCAGGAACCGTCGGAAGGCCCAGCGCCCCTGAGGAGCCTCAGGTGCTCTGCCTGCACCTGCCCAAGGATGGACAACACCCTGGGGCCACCGGGCAGCAGGGGACGGGGGCTTCGTGAGTGGAGCAGGGGGGACTCCTCTGCAGGAGATGGCCTGAATCTGTTTGAGACTCGCTGGGAAGTCACCCCATTGTATTACGGACTCTTGACCCAAGCCCTGCCCTCCTGTGCCCGGAGGAAGGTCCTGGGTGCCTGGTGCAGGGGGGTGTGTGTGTGTGTCATGTGTGTGTGAGAGAGAGCAAATAATGTGTAATGAATTATCTATATTGATAAATATCCACTGTTCCTATCCAGCCCAGATTCCTCCTCTCCTTCCCCTTAAGAGCTGTGCACACCGTGTCCCCTGTGCTCTGCCTGCCGCCCCGGTGCAGCAAGTCCTTGTGCTGCTCCAGCACTGCACCCCACGGGGCTCATGCCTGCATCAGCCCGGAACCTGGGGCTGGACCCCTCTCCCCAGCATGGGGTTTGCTTGGGTGCTGCCAGGAGCAACGCTGCAGTACAGAGTATCGAGGCACTGCCTGTGTCCCGTGCCCTCCTGGCAGACACGCAGTAGGGCTGAGTCATGGGGATGGCCAAAGAGAGAAGCCAGAGATGGTAAGAAGTCCTTTGCTACAACCAGCTTCCTTACACAAACTCCCTCTTGGCAGCATCTTCTCCTGGATGAACAAGGCCTCAGCTTGGGGATCTGTGCCATGGGGGGAGTGTCTGCCACTTGGCTGCCACTGTTTTCAGTCCTGCCTCTTGCTTTTCTCGTGTTAGCTATGCCTGGTTGCAGGGCAGAACAGTTCACTGCAAATTTCTTCAAACTGGCTGGAAAAATGCTACTGCAAGCCTCTGTGCCTTGCCCTTTCCCTTACCCATGAGAGCTGAGAAAAGGCCTTTTTTCTGCTCTGACCACCTCCTGCCAGCTGGCCCTGAGCAGCACAAATAATACTCAACCTTTTTAGCTGCCCGGCCATATCAGCTTGGTCTGAGCATCTATTTTTGCCCAGTATTTATGCACTGAGCCCAAAAGATGGTGTTTGCCCAAAGCATGCTGAAGAGAGTGGAGCTGAGGATATAGGTATAGGTCCCATTGCTCACGCTGCAAAGAACACATATTTGTGAACATAGCTGGCTTTCCCTTCCTCTTTATTAAAAAGCCTTTAGTCCTTTGTCATTTCCTACCATGGTAGCTTACATGCTGGAGTTGCAATGCTTCTCAGTCTCCTAATAAGTTAAAGGGATTGTGGTTGTTCAGCCTCTTACTGCAGTCTCTTTCTGGAGGCTGCAAATCCAGTTTTGTGGCTCGTGCTTTTTGGTTTTTTTCTGAGATCCTTTTAAAAGCCTGGGGGTGGAGGAGGAGCTCTTGTAGTGGTATTGATCCTGCCTTGTCAGGAGCACTGTCCCCTTCCTGCTTCCTCACCCAGGGCTCTCACTTGGACCCTTCAGCCCCAAGGCTGTGTTGAGGTGCTGCTGCTCTATTCCTGCCAGAAGGGAGCCTGCAGCCTGGCTTACGGAACAGGCATTTCTAGCAGCACCTCCTGACTGTGTCCAGTCAGCAGGAGCTACATCCATCTTCCTCTGCTGCCTGCAGCTTTGGCCTGATGCCCTTCCTCCCCTGAGGGTAGGACAGGGAGACAGGCAGCGCTCACCTTCCAAGCCCCCAACACCTGTAACGTGCAGCCCCAGGCCCACCAGAGCTATCTGTCTTTCTGCTTTCTCTCCTTGGAGACAGGGCCTGGAGAAGGCTGTAGCTAATTTGTTTAAAAGCTCCAGATTACTCACTGTATTGTTCTTCATTTGCATGTTGTTGCTTAAATTAGTGCATGCCTGTGTGGAACAGAAGAGTTTCATTAGCACAGAGGATGGTGTTCGCCTGAGCTGGTGTCCAGAGAACAGATTCTTCCACAACAACATCTTGTTAATCAGCTAATTAATCATGTAATGCAATAGAAACCCGGAGAGGAGACGTCATCCCGCCTGGGGAGGCTGGCTGCGAGTCAAGCCTGCTCCCCACCAGCAGCTGTCCCTGGCAGGGAGCAGAGCTGCATTTCGGGGGCCTGCAGGAGGCTGAACGCAGCTCTCTGCTATGGGGCAGGGTGAGGGTGATGGCAGGTCCTGCCTCCTGCAGATGCCAGCCACAAATATTTTGCAGTTACCTGCAGAGAAGCTCAAGTCAGGGACCTGGAGCAATGCTTGACATTCATTGCTCAAGCTGAGAAGTGGCCAGAGGCTATTTCTTCACCCAGAATGCCGTTAAACCCCACATCTCTTTTCCGCAGGCAACAGCGGGTGCCAACAATGTACCCGTGTTCAGATGTGCTTGTGCAGGGAATTGTCACGAAGGGCTCATGACCTTGCAGTTACCAGCTGCGAAGCAGGAGGCCCCTGAGCTGTGGGCTGCAGGCGTGCTATGCACGCTTGAGGGGGGGCTGACAGGACTAACAGGCTGCCCCCAGGCTGGGACAGTTGAGGGTGCCCACATTGAGTTTTAAGGCTTAAAATCACGAGGAGAAGGAAAACAACGTCATTTCTTTACCCTAGAAGCTACCTGCCTGGGTTGTGCCTGCTGTGGCGTGGTGCTGAGAGGGACAGATGTGCCCCGTGGGGCTGTGCCCGTGCAGCATCCAGCTGGACCACCACCTCCTCCGAGCACACTGCAGTGCCTTTGGGGATCCCCACAGGCACACCTGGGTCTCCCCAGTTCAAAGTCAGGATTTGGCCCGCAGCAAGGTGCAGGGATGGGAAAATACTCTGGCAAAGCACTGTAAGAGGAACCTTGGTGTTTATGCTAAAATGATTGGCAGTAGGATAATTAAGTGTTGAGGTTTAAAATGCCGGGGGACCACTCCAGCTGAAATCTAGTCAATTAAAAAAATGTCAGATTAATTCCTAGTCCCGTCAGCACTCTGATCACTTACTGTTTCACTTATTGTTTCTAAAAAGTTGTCTGTCTGGTCTTGGTTGCTACCCGAAAACTTTGTGCAAACCCAGGTGCAGCAAGCGTGCAGAGGCACAGGGACAGCTAGGGGCAAGGCAGGTGCTTCCACACACAAAGGAAAAAAACAAATAGGAAACAAAGACATAAAGCTCCTCTTCTAGTGTCTATGTTCCTCTAATTTCTCCTCGATGGTGAGCAAAGATAAAAAATATTCAAAGTGAGATGTGAGTTGGGGTTCACGATGTAACTCGTGCTTCTTGGAGCGCTTTGAGTGGTCTCTGCAGGCTCAGGTGGACCCTGCTGTGTTGGTTACACATAAGCCACGTTTTAGAAAGTTTAATTGAAATGAAATGGCTGCAACTTTTATCTTTCTACTGAATATTAAGGCTTGGGGTGCCAGCTGTGCACAAGACTCCAAAAGACGGTGCCACAAGAAGTCCCTCAGCTCCGGAGGGGTGCTGTGGGCAGGCCCACATGTGCTGGCCGTGCTGGCATTAGCCGTTCTCCTCGCCCCTGCTGGGAGCTGTGGTGGCTCCTACTGCGTGAGGGATGCTCAAGGGTAAGCAAAATGGCACATGCACCTTCTTGCCCCCTTCACTCCCGGCAGCGGGAGCATGCCAGCCATCTCCCACATGGGCGATCGGAAATGGCCTCAGGGTGTGCCAGGGCAGGTTTAGGTTGGACATCAGGAAAAATTTCTTCACAGAAAGGGCTGCCAGGGAAGTGGTTGAGTCCCCATCTGTGGCGGTATTTACAAGACGGGTGGACGAGGTGCTTAGGGCCATGGTTTAGTGGTGGGATGGCAGGGTTAGGGTAGCGGTCGGACGTGATGATCCCAAAGGTCTTTTCCAACCGAAAGGATTCCATCATTCTGCAATTCTGTGCTGCCGGCTCCCAGGCCGCTGCCGCAGCTCAGGGACAGCTGACGCCAGGGATGGCTGGGGCGGGCTGGCCGGCCGTCGTCGTGCCTCGGCCCCGCTGCCGAGCCGCTCGGCCGCCCTGAGGGGCCTCCCCGCGCCCCGAGGGGCTCTGCGGGCCGCGCCCCGCCCCCCCCCCCGGCCCCCCGGCGGCCTACAACTCCCAGCATGCCGCGCGCGGCACGGGCGGCCGTTTCCTCCCCCCCCCCGCCGTGCGCGCGGATCGGCAGTTGCCCGTTCGAACCGGCCAATAGCGGTGGGGCGGTGCCTGCTGCAGCCAATGGCGATGCGCGTCCCAGGTGGGGCGGGGCCGAGGAGGGGTGGTGCGGCGGGCCAATGGGGAGGCGGAGCGGCAGGTATGAGATGGCGGCGGGAGCTCCGGCGCCCGGCGGGCGGCGCGGCGGCAGGTAGGAGCGGGGCTCACCGGCGGAACGGCGCCCCCTCGGCGGGGCGTTTGGGCGCCCTCCCCGGACCCTCGCTGCGTTACGGGGCCCGGGTCCGCCCCGCCCTCTGTGGGGGCCCCGCACCCGTCCGCAGTGCGCTGCTGGCGGGCAGGCGCCGCCCGGCTCACCTCGGCCGCGCTTCCGCCGCCAGCCGGGCTCTCGCCGTCCCTGCTGCGGCGGGGCAGCAGCTCCCCCGGCCGGGGCGCCCCGACCCCTTGCCCTCTGCGCCAGGCGGCCCCGGGCGCTGTGCCGTGCCTCTGGGCAGCCCCGCGGGACAGGGGGGATGGAGGGGGCTCCCTGCGGGCACCGCCGCGCGGGTCCGCTGCGGTGTCCGGGCTCAGCGGCGGGGGAGGGCTCCCTGCAGCGCCCCGGTGCTGCATTGCAGGGGAAGCACCGCCCACTCCTCCTGCGAGGGCAGGGATCCTGCTCGCAGCCGCCCGCCCTCGGGCAGGGAGGCTGTTCCGCGGGGCAGCGCGTCCCGGCGCCCCAGCCAGCAGAGGCGAGTGCCCGCCCGGCAGCTCTGTCCCCGCTCCGCGGCCGGGCCGGCTTCTGCCGCAGCTGAGACCTAGCAGCAGCATTCGGCAGTTGCGGGGTTTGGTAGGGTGATGGCACTGTACAGACTTGCTGTGCATCCAGCCCGCCCGCCCTTGCTTTGTCCGCTCTCCGTGCCTTATTCTTGCGTTCTAAATATGCAGATGCTGTAAGCATCGTGTAATTAAGCACGCACTTCTATATGCATAACCCTTCTGTGACTGCCGCCAATAAAATATGAGCGCCTCACTGGAACAGTGGGTTTGTATTACTGCTAAAAAGCTTTAGTATCTCTTCCTCTTCTTTTTCTTTATTCTTCCCCCTCCATGTGCAGTGTGAACCTGCAAACTGAGCGTCCTTTGAGTGGTAATTCCTGCGGACTTGCAAAACAAATACAGTTGAGGGCTGGTGCCTCATGATCAGCTATGCTGGTGCTGTCCCGTTCTCTGCTGAGTGGGACCCATCCTGATGGCGCTTGCTGTGCTGCTCCAGGGGAGCTACTGTGGTACTTGGGCAGGGGCACAGTGTGTCTCTGGAAGGAGCAATGAGGAGATGGTCCTTAGCATGGCACACTTGAGCAGGGAGTGCCTAAAATGCACCTGGTAAAGGGATGAGTGTGCTCTGTGCAGCTGATACAACACTCCCTTGGATAAAGCACTTTACACGTGGTCTGGATCAGTCTAAATGACTGAATTTATTTGTTGTATGCTGGCAGTTGTCCTTAGGATGTAACCCCCCCAGCTCTTTGCCCTCCCACCGGTGATTGCGTTGAAGCAAAGCCTGGAGTGTAAGTTTTACTCCAGTGCTTCCTGTCACCCACAGGTAGTGCTAACAAATCAATCTCTTGCTTTGCAGGTCTATCACCACAAAGCTTGCTTTTTTTTTTTTTTTTTTAAAAAAGCATGCTCCACAGCTCTGCCTTTGCCCCTATTTCCTCTCATCTGTGAGATGTGAGAGTGCAAGTTAGCTTAGCTAGTAAAGCTTTCATGCTGCGTGTGTGGTCTTACAGCATGCTGACTTAAAGATTGGAAATGAAAGCTGCTTGTCTTAGCGTCCTTACCAAATGTTACTGAACATGACAAAAGATGATTTGTTTGGGTCTCTCTCCTGTTTGTGGTCTCTCTAACCTCTGCCTGGCTCTTCATAACTAAGAATGATAATTGCAGTGCTGAGTGCTCGATTTCAAAAGAGAAACATCTGTCTGTTTAATGAATGCATTTAATGTTTGATTTAAGCAGTGCCTAAATGCTTTGCCAGGCACTCAGTGTTCATATCGGCCGTTTGATATGGCAGGGGTGGGATGAGTGGAAGGGGAAAAGCCACAAGCCTGGAAGGCAGGATGTGCTGAAAAAAGGCGTAAGGCATCTTGCTAAAAGGGCTTGATAGAATGTCACTGCACAACTGGACATCAAGAACTCACGTTGTAAACAGGCAATGAAAGGAGACACAATTGCCATCTATGTTTTACTGCAAATAGGAAAACGGTCACCATAAACATGAGTTAGTGGCAAAAAGTTGAAGTGACTTGCTGAGGGTCATGCAGAAAAAATGGTTGATTTCAGAGTTAAAGCCAAGTCTGAATGCATGGCTACTTTTCTCTGAAGACAGCCTGGAGCAGGGGCCAATCTGATTAAAACATTCCTTTCCCCTCAGCTCTCACTAAAGTATTTGAGACCTGGACTTGCGTTTAACCCCCTACTCAGTCCAAACCCCATCAGGCACACATCCAGACCCGAACTCAAGGCTGTGTTGCATTTGCAGTATTTTTGTATGTTTGCACGTAACACCCTGTCCTGTTCCCAGGGATGGGCTTGGACAACAGGATCCTTGTTCTGCTACGCTTCAGTTTATTGTCTGCTTGCATGAAGGGGGAGCGTTGCTTGCCCACATAGCCCAAAGCAGCGTCTGGGTCTCCTTGCCAGCCCAGTCGTTGCCTTGTTGCTGTGTGCACATTTACATGCATATGAAAATGTCACTGGGCTTCGTTAACGCTCCTTTAAAGGTCCCTGGGCACTCGGTTCAGTCTGAAACTGAAGCCCTGAGTGCTGGACACTGTGCTGGGAAATCAAATTCCTTGTCCTAAAGGTCAACAGTCACCAGTGTGTGTTGGTTTAATAAGTGGCATGAACAGATGGGAAGGAGACAGGGCAGTATGGAAATGTTGGCTAATATCTAATGGTTGCACTGAAGTCAAGCTCTTCTTGGAAACACTGTCCCTCTGTAAGCTGGATTAGGCTCCTTTTATTTTCCTCTTGTTTTAGAGTTAGCCCTTTCTGTAGGGTCTCATTTTTTCTTGCTCCCTAGCTGGAGGCAAGGCCGGGGAGCCGAGGCCTCTCCTTTAGCCTGTGCTCTGCTGGCTCAGGCATGGACCTGCTGCGCTGCTTTTGTGAAGGAGTAGCAGGCTTGCACCAAACCTGTCCTGGGGGCTGACACCGTGGGTTCCTGTGGTCCCAAGCCATGGGGGTCTTGGAGCCAGCGTGGGGAGAGAAATGGGCGGAACCACAGCCCCGCGGTGTGATAAATTTGGCCGACCCTTTGTTTCGGAGCTTCGCAGGTCTGGTGTGTTCCTGGCCTCTCGTGCCGGTAACGCGTTGTGTCTGATGAGCATTGGGCCCTTTTCTCCAATGTGCAACAGCCTCGCTCCCTGGCTCTTGGCCTTTCTCACCTCTGCGCTAGTTAATTGCAATTATGCTATCTAGAGTTTCCTCATAAATTTTTTCAGAGACTGTAGATAGTGGGGAATGTGATAAGCTGCTTAAATAATTGCCTGCCAGCTGGCTTACAAGAACTTTTAATGTGTTTGCTTTTGGCCTATAAAGCTCTAATAATTTGGAGTCTGGCCAAAACATCCTTTCTTCTTGAGTGGTAATGTGGCAGCTCTGATTTTCAGAGGCGGGAAGTTCTCGGGGGAGCCGGCATTAGTTTCCCTTTTTGTTTTGCTGGAGTTCAGACTCAGTTTTGAAACATAGCTTTACAGTTTGGGAGTTCCATATGGGCATTCCTGCAGCCCTGCTTTCGAGCTGCCATGCGGCAGGAGGCAAGCCTGCTATGGCTGGCCGTGCCTTGGAGAGTGGGAAGCCTTTTAGGGAACATCCTTCACGAGCTCTCGGGGTGCCTGGAGCCCTCCTCTCACGCCTGTGCCACTCCGCAGCCTCCTGAGCAGCCCCTGGCGCAGTGCATTAATATATCCCTGGGCTCTGCAGAGAAACCAGGTGAATCCAGACAGAGATGACCCATCAGGCGGGATGGGAAGAGCAGCAGCTTCTGATCGGTAATGGGAGAGTTGCATACGCTGAGAGTAATAGGTTACTGTCATATGAATTCTGCTATCTGTGTACAATATTCCAGTTTTTGACATCCTAGCTTGCCTAAATCCCCTTCAAAAGTGCAAAGCTCCCGTTCTGTTCAATTTGGTGAGTTAATTGGGCTGCTTTGTGCATCTCCATCTCTCTGGTACTGCACGCTGTGCTGCTCTGTGGCTGGCCTAGCCTGTTTATCTGTGTGCCTTGGCAGCCCTGACCAGATGTCACCAGCTTATTTAAATGCTGGCATGCATCCAGGTGTGCCTCATTGCAATTCCAGCTTGTAAGAGTTTACACATCTGGAACATGGGATGTGGCCTCTGACATACTCGACGGTGCCTGCAGAGGATTGCTGATGAGAAGGGATTTGATGTGCTCTCATCCTTTGCAGATGCCACTGTGACACAAAAATACAGATGCAAGCAGGCAGCTTGCCCAGTGCTAAGAAGCGTCGTGGAGTTACAAAAGTGTAACAAACAAAAAGCAAGAGCTGTGACTTCCCAAGTGCCTTTGTTTCTGTATTTGCCAGGCTGTGACCACAAAATCTCACCCAACAGCGCTGTTGGGAGCTGGCTGTGGGTCCTGACCCAGGTCTTGGTATCCCCTTGGTCCAGAAAAAACAAGACCAGTCAAGCAAACCTGTGAGTGCTACAGCACGCTATACTCAAATTGCAATGTTTTGCTTGAGCACCGACAGTTGATGGTGGGATGAGATTCCCCAATGTGTTCTGGGCACCACTTGGTGCTACCAATTTTGGGTGGTTATCCTGTGGGGTAGGGCTGGAGGAAAACATCCTTCCTTCCTGGGTTGCTCTGAGTTCCCAGACTAGCTGCTACAATAGCTTGTTAATTTTGCTGTGCTGTTTTTGTGTGATTGCTCAATTTTTCATGTCAGCAGTAAACCTGATTGTTGTGGGGCTCCTCTTTATAGATGGTAATTCTGCTCTGACCTGGACACGGGCTTGGAGCTGCTGGACTGAGAAGCATCTACATGGTGTATCTCTGCTAGCCTCTGAACTACATTTTTCCCTGCCTCTGAAGGATGTCTTAGGGCTCTTATCTTCAAGTGAAAAGGTGACAATCAGAAGTGCATGCAGCAATTTCTGAGTGCTAGAGGCCAAGGAGGTAAAGGTAGGACTGGGCCGTGCGTCTTACTGACTTCCAGTACACTCGAAATGGGGAGGTGAAGAAGTTTAAGACGTTTTAGAATGAGGAGAGTAAGGGAAGGCTATCATTGCTGGCAATTGGAAAGTGCCCGTGCATGCTCTGAGGGTACAGCAGGCATATGTGGACCTTGCAGTCCACCCAGCTAAGGACCAAATGGACAAAAGTGGGAGGAAACTTCCTGCCTGGGATACAAATGAAGCTGAAGAGCAGTCAGTTGGTGAGAGTCCATGGGCTTTAGATTACACAAGAAAGGTGTTAGAGTTCATGGGAAGAGTCCTTGCAGTTTGTTAGCTTGACTGGTAGTCAAAGGTTGCAGTGGGTAATTCTGCAGTGCACGGGGAGAAAAGGTCCAGAATCCCTGTCCTAGACATGGGACACAGCATTTGGGGCAGATGACACCTGGCCCCACAGGGTACCTCAGATCTATGGTATGTTATTGACAAAGCAAATGGCTCCAATTAGTAAAATAAAGCAAAAAAGATGCATTGTTTTCTCATGACTACAGCTATATGACTGGGGAAGGGAAAGCTACATCAGTGCAGTTTCTGTATGGACTAGCCCCAGGCCCTGGTGACCTTCTCCTGAGGGAGGCAGCACGCCTGCCCAGCATCTTCTGCGCGGTGGGAAGGCGCTGCAGGGCTTCCTCAGGCTGTGACCCTCCAGCCCTACCGTGGGGCTCCGGGTGGGCCCACGCAGTGCCCTGCCATGCTGCTGGCCTCTTGTCCCTGCCTGGCCATCGGCTCCTGGCTGGGGCCTGGAGCTCAGCTCTGGCGTCCCCAGCCCCGCATCCCAGCCTGTGATAGCTTTCAAACCAGCTCCTTTGTGCTCAGTCCCATGTCGCCCCTCGCGCGGGAGCTGGATTTCTTCTAAATGTCTGCAGTGTGACCTGATTATTTTTGCTGTCCTTCCTTGCCCTCCTTTTTAATAGTGTCTACAGAAAAGCTGGCAGAGTTCAGTTATATCAGTCATGCTGACTGATAGTGCTGCCTCTTCTCTTGGGATTGCTCCTCTTTTCTGTCCCTCCAGCATTCATTTCAGATTTAGCTATCAGCCCTCTAAAGCCCTCTATTGCCTTTGTTCTGTGTTTGTACAGCATGGAGCACCGTGGAGTCCCCAGCTGTGACCGAGGTTGCCGATGCCACAGTGTTAAAAGTGAATAGATCAGTAATGAGAAGAGGCAGCTGCTGCCATCTAAAAAGATTCAGTTTTGGTGCTGGTTTCAGTGAAATCAGGATTGGATCTAAGGCTCCTCTTCTATTGCTGCTCCCAGTAGGGGTTTATATTAAAATAAAGACACAAACTTCAGACTACATTGAAAGTCATGAAAATCGGAGCAGCATTGCTATTTAATGCTGTTAGACTCTGTTATTCTGATGTTAAGGCAGATGTGTGAGCTTGCAGATCTTTAATGCAAAATTACTGGGTTTCTGGCAGTAGCTGTTTCTGCATTATTTTTTT
Source organism: Gorsachius goisagi (assembly GCA_018403395.1). NCBI lineage: Eukaryota > Metazoa > Chordata > Aves > Pelecaniformes > Ardeidae > Gorsachius > Gorsachius goisagi. The sequence goes on from BOSO01001904.1 coordinate 131,462, forward strand.
TTTTCCAGAGCCTTGGGTAGGAGGCTGAGCCATCGCGCACTGTGGGATCATCCCGAGCTGTGGTGGTGGTGCTAGGAAGGGGGCTTGGCGAGGAGCACTGCAGTGAACATGCCGTTCCTCTCTAAGGCACCTCTTAGTTCTTTTCCTCCTTCTAGCATCTGGATGCTCTGACATTGTGGTGATGGCTGACTGAAGTACTGCTTTGTTGACTTTAAAATATTCCAGTGGCTATTATTAAAGATACCACAAAGGTATACCACTGGGGTTAAAACATGAGGAATTTCATGCCAAAATGCAGATTTCTTGATGTTTCACATATATGAAGCTGTCTTGCTACTGCAGTTTTCTTTGATGCTGGTAATACGTTGCATTTTCAGTCACTTCCAAAGCATGCTTTCCCCCCATCCCTTCCAACCCTTTTATCTTCCTGGATAGGTCCGTCTCCAGGTTCACATCCCAGATGTGTACCTGATGTTGCAGAGGTCTGCTTGAATCCTTTACTGAGACAGAATTTGAATTCATAGATTATAGCAGTCACTTGCATATCCAATTTACTTGATGTCCAAAAGATGGCTGGGTGTTAACGTTAGTTCCAGGTTGTCCAGGACAGGCTGCCATCACATCATAGCAGCTTTCTTCCCCAGCTCCTTGCTGTTTAAATTGTGTATTATTGTCTGGTTCCCATAGCCAAAAGGCTGAATCCCTCCATGTTACCTGTTTAAATGTGAAGAAAGCAAAGCAAAAATTAAAAAGGCAGTGTTTTCTAGTGTGGCTTACTTGTATTAAGTCTAGAGACGCTGGTCAAGGATCGGCACCCACTGTGTACTCATCCCAAAAGGATTCTGCCTCTAAGGACCTTATGAGTATAACCCTAGGCAAAAATTGCTGTGTGTTTTTCTTGACTTTTTCAGAGGCAAGTCAGTCATCCCATGAAGAGTTACTGTGCTAAATCTGAGGCCTGAATGTGATCTTTGTTACACTGTCTTACAAGAATGTCAGTCTGAAGTACAGCAAAAAAGCAACCTTAACTGTGAAGTCACTTCTAATGTCTCTACAGTCCATTCCCATTAGACTTGCTAAGTCCTTTTTTTTTTTTTTTAATCTAGGAAATAATTTGTCTTCTAGTCCTTTTGTACTTAAAATGGTTCCACATAATTCCACTACAGTTCTTTCATCTCTTTGCAAACTCTGGGATGGCTCCTATCTGGCTCTGGAAATACTGTCTTCAGACATCCTCATTAATTGATTCCTTACTCTGGCACAGCATAGGAAACGATGCTACTCCTCTCTCCCTGGGGAAATACGAGCCCGTGCGCATCTGTCCCGTCTCCCTTTGTGCTCAGCCAGGCAAAGAATTGCTCGTGTTTTGTGTTCTTTAGCACTGCCTGCTTATCGCCCTGCTCTCAGTATTTGGTGGTAGCCTGGCTGTTTCTCAGAGTCTAAAGATTTTGTTATTATAGAGGGAGATTTTCTTTCATTATCTGCCTTATTTTCAAAAGCTCTTTAATCCTTTTACTCCTGTATGGTAAGACTCATCTGCTGTGGTGCGTCTGAAGCGTTAGCTCTTTAGTGACAACATACGAAGTGCGCAAAATGGCACCAGAGATGGATTTTGCCCGTTGACTTAGGTACATCAGGCTCCTCTGAAATCTGCAGCTTCCAGCTTTTCCACTTCCCCAGCCCAACACAGCTAATGCCCTACCCCAAAGGTACCTCTTTCTTGGCTTACTTGTGTTTTCCTTATGCTCTATTTCATGTTGCTTGAACCTGTTTCTGCCTTCACGTGAATGGAGTCAGAACAATATCAAATCTGTAAAAGCCACTAAAGCAGTCTGGTCCCACCTACCTGAATGCAAGTGTGCTGCCACGCAAGCTAACCTGCCTGCTTGCACAGCTCTTGCGCCACAGGTTCAATCACCAGGTTTGGCCAGTTAAAATCTCAGTTCTGCCCTAGTTTCCAAGGCATTTCCCTGGCCTGGATCTAGTTACCTTAGGGATTAATTGATCCATCATGATTTTGACCTCCTGCACCATCCACTCCCCATGAAATGATGGGGCTGTCATGCCTGAAGCAAGAACGTTGTGTGTGACAGACAGCTTTCTTTGTGACTTGGCTGGGATCACACGCTTCGTTCCTAAAAGATACTAGAATGACAAGAATCTCAGCACAATATAGGACCCATTTTTTTTAATCTGCTGTCTTAATCACAACCCTACTAGTACAAGGTTTTATTATTCATTGGGATTTGATTTTATTCATGGGATCAGCTAGGAAGCTATTTATGCCTTTATTTTGTTGTCTTTTGACATGTCGTAAAGCAATCTGAGCTCACAGCATATAGAAAATATAACTCTGTAATTGCAAGCAAAGCAAAAAAAAAAACCCAATAAACTCCCTGAAAGCATGTTTGTCTCCCCTTTGCTGCCGTTATAGAAACTGAATGTAGGTAGAGTACATCCATCTTCCTTTTTTAACATGAAAACAGCAGATGGGGCACATGGCTTTCTCTGAAGGTTATAGTGTGTGCAGCAGCGAGGATTGGCAGGGTTATTGTGTGTAAAGCCAGTGGGGGCTTTATCTTTGCTCAGAAATAGGGGTTTGCTTCCCATTTCCATTTTGATTAGCAATAATGATACAAAGGCAAATTTTCTGTGCGAGGAAGAGCTGCTAATAAAGTGACCTTTCAAAATTAAGTAGCTCATTGAAGTGCCATACCACAATAAGAGTATACAAGGCTGGTCCCAGCTGCGGCAGGCAGGGAAACCGGACGGGAATCCAGAGAAACATGGAACGGGAAGCCTGAAGTGGATGAACGGCATATGGTGGCACAGGGATGGTAGCAAAGAGCAATGGCCAGGTGCTGTTTCCAGCTCTGGAGGGGCCGATCCTATGTGCTTTGTCTTTGAGAGGGTCTAAAAGTGTGGAAGGCAGGGGCCAAGAGTGTTTCTAGCGAGGTTTCTGGGCACGGGGTTGCGCAGCTGAGGGACTCGGTTATTGTCCTGCCGGTGCTGTAACATTGCTTGTGCTTGGATGCCGTTGGGAATGTGTTTGCATGGCTTTACTCATGGTAAAGACAGAGTGGATTTGGGGCTGTTTTGTGGATTCCTCTTGGATACAGGTGGAGTGCACTTAATACCACGCTGGTCCTAATTCAACCCCCCCTGGTTTCTATGTAGGAATTTGCCGTTAAACTCCAGCTACGCAGCCTTTGGCAAGAGACATGAATCAATTTGTCCAGCTTTTCTTTTCTGTTTTGTCTCTGTGTGAAGGCTGATGCCCAGTGTGTGCCAAGGGGGCCTTTCAGACCCAATAATGCGCCCTTGTGTCTCGTAGCATGCGTGGAATTTGCATAGGCTGTGCTGGGACAGGCAGGTTTCTTTTGTTGCTGGAAACAAGGAGCAAGTTCTTTTCCTTCTCTCTGCTTCCTAATGCCTCTCCAAAAGCTTTCAGCACTCATGTAAGAAATTTACCTTTTTCTATTTATTTTTGCATTAGATGTTGTTAAACTTGGTGCAACTTGTAACGCTGGCTTCGCGGAGAAGTCATGTCAGTCAGTTCTAGTTGACAAAATTGTTTAATTTTCTTTCTCTGAATCGAGATATCTAATTGTCAGAGGGAGCAGATAATCTGTGATGCTTGATGTAACTGCAGCAAAGTATTTGCATATCTTCTCTGTGGGGAAACAAAACTGCTAGGGAGTGAATAACAGCGCACGGATCATTGCAGGCAGGGTCACTGGGCCTATACACTCGCTATTAACCCTTCTCAGGATCTGTATTGCCACAGAATGGGTTGTCATGGGTTTCAAGCAAAGGGCTTGCTCCACTTTATGGGCAGAGCTGGCACTTGTTTGTGCATTATATCCCCGTGCAATGAAATGCGAATGTGATCAGATCGATTGGCAGTTGCTTTTTGGCAGACGATACAGAGTTGTTGCATTTCGGTTGTGATTTATTGCAGATAACAAACTGCTGAAAACCAGAGTGGGAGGTACTCAGAAAAATATGGCCCCCATTTGGAGTCGGCAGCGTGCTTGCTAGGCCACTCCGAGTGATGCAGCTGGGAGCCTTTAAGAGCTTTCTAGATTTTAGATGACCTGGCAGATTGCCTTGCAGTCTGCCTTGCAGACCTTCCTCCTCTCCATCCTCCTGAAGGAGTCTTTGACATCCCCAGAGAGCAGTGGCAAGGGGAGAGGGTTTCGTACGGATTCTCATGATGCAAGTGTTGCCGAGAGCCTGGTTTCGTCTGGTTTCAGCAAGTATCTTTCTCCTTGTGTAGCCCGAGTCCCAGCTTTTGTTCTCTTATTTTGATCACGCATCCTGGAAATCATGCCAAGATGGTCTTTCAGGTCAAAGATGTACAGCAGTAGCTGAGATGGTTGGTTCACAGATACGGCGCGGAGGTGGGCTGGAGTTCAGGTGACTTGCCGGTACGTGCTTTGATGTCTTTAGCTACCATCGATTCACATCAGAGCAGTAAGTTGCTGAGATCCCCAAACTAGTAGCTGAAGTGCTCTGCTGCTTGAACCAGTGGACACAAGGTCCAGTGGGCTGCAAGCGGTTTCGCTGGTGGGCATGCTGAGCAGTGAGAACAGATGCCCAGCGTGGTCCGAACACGGTGACATGGCCTCCACCCCTCCGCGGAGAGGAGAGGAAGGTCAAGGTGCCCCGGTCGTCTGTGGGAAAGCCTGCTTTGGAGGGAAAACCTTTGGTGTGACCTGGGGGGCAGTCGGCAGAGCACAGGCTCCCCCCCGGGTGCCACACCACGCTGAGGGACTGAGGCGATCCCTGGTGCCACGAGCGCAGCGTTTCTGTTACCTGTGTGCTTGGCAGCTGCTGTTGGAAAATGGTGTTCAGTGGGAGCCCCCAGCTGAGGAGGGAGGTTGAAACAGTGGAGAGGAAAGCACCATCTAAGAGCCCCAGAGTGATTAAAGGGTTGGGGAATGCCACGCAGTGTGCGCAAGCAGGGTGGATAGGCAGCCTCTGCCCAGCTCTGTGGAAGAACTGGCACACCAACTGGCAGGGCCAGGCCAATGCTTCATAGAGTATGACATCAGGGCAGGAACCAGTGACTGGAGAATAATGACACCGATCCTCATATTTAAGTAAAAGAGGGACAGGAGAAGCAAGCTAGGCTTGACTTCAGAAGCATGCAAGTGTTTGAAACAGTGGTGGGAAGATGGTAATGGAAGACCCAAAGGTAGATGGAAATTGGGATAAGCTTTAACTGTGAGCATCAAGAGCACAGATTAACCTGAGATCTCTCATTGATAACCCTTTATTTTGATTTTAGGCATGGTAAATGTAGCTTACCTAACCTATGGTAGAGCTAAGTATCTGTTATAGATAACCCTTAGCAGAGCAGTGTCTTAGATGCATCCCTTTTCCCATGCCACAGGAGAAGCTACAAAATGAAGAAAGTAGGCGTCAGTAGAGAATAGGGAAGTTGGATAAAGGACAGCCTGAAGAAGAGGCATGAACTGGATGAGCCAAAAAGAGATGTACTAGGAGGAAGGTTACGAAGGGTTGCTCAAGGGCTGATCTTCCATGGCTTGTGCTAATACTGATGAGTTCCCACTCGCCAGACCCAGAGTGCATAGCCAGGCAGTTGTCGTAGCAGGTAGAGAGCAGCAACCAAGAGCTGGCACCTTGTCACCTTGGAGTGTTTGACCGCACCCCTTGTAGAACTGTGGGTTGATGTTGTTGCATGCTTATGATCCTAAAAACAAAGTCCCAGGGCATGGGAAATTTGTTTGTGGATAAGAAGGTAGGGATGGTGGAACAGCAGAGGGAATTGATGAGTATAAGCTGGCTGTAAAAAAAAAGATTGGGATTTAGACTTTCAGGTCGCAGGGAGTGAATTTCTGGGCGGGAAAGGAGACAGAACCAAACTTATTTATGACTGAGAGTGGTAAGTTGATGTAAAACATTGGATGTCATAGCTGCCCGAGCTAGTAAGATGTAGATACAGTGAAAGTTTTTGTTGGGTGTTGTCATGCGTTGCGTATGTTGCCATCACGTTATGGAGTGTTAGTCTGGGGCTGTGTTGTACAAACAGGCCAGAAATGTTTTTGCTCCAAGGGGAAATGTAACTCTGCTGTGCTGAACACTCACCGAAGACAGGCAGTGCTGATGGTGTAGACTGGTAGCTCCCGTGTCAGCAGATGTCTCCTTCAGGGCAGACCAGCTGGCTGTAAAACACCAAAGCAATGAGGAGTTACTATATTTTTTTTTTCTCCTTCCCTTTTTTCCAGTGACGCCATCTGCAATTTTGTCATTTGCAATGACTCCTCCCTCCGCAGCCAGCCGATCATCTTCAATCCTGACTTCTTTGTGGAAAAGCTGCGCCATGAAAAACCAGAGGTGTTCACAGAGCTCGTTGTCAGCAACATCACCAGGCTCATTGACTTGCCTGGGGCAGAGCTGGCCCAGCTCATGGGAGAGGAGGACCCAAAGCTGCCTGGGGCAAACAGCACAACCTCTGGATTTTTTCGTTCCCTGATGTCTCTGAAGCGCAAGGGTAAGTATGGCATGATGTCTGGTGCCCACCTTTAGGGTGGTGCCGACTGCTGTCATCCGTTACACGCAGTTTACAAAACTTTTGGTGTAGGCCTGTTGTTTTGAGCTCGTGTTGAATGCTTAATATTGTAGGTTTGTAATCTCTGGGGATGCCAGCTCTGGACAGGAGCAAAACAGAGGCCAGGAGGCTCATCCAGGAAATGTCCTGCCCCTTCTCCAGTACTCTAGTACCCCTCTTCTGGGGGCTATTGCTGAGGTTTGTTTATGCCAGGTTGGCTTTGGTGGGTCTGCTGCTTGCTGTGCTCAGTGTAGCCCAAACCACAGAGATACAGCTTTGGTCCCCGAGTGGTTCTGGTCTGGCTCTGTGGAGAGGGGTGCCTGAACAAGCTGCAGGTTCTTCTAGTACACGCCAAGGCATCTTTGTCTCTCTATTTGTTTGTGTCCATGGTAGTCTATGCTGTTTTCCTTCGCTCATTAGCTTTCCTCATAAGTGATGGAATATCAGTAAAGGCTGAGAGCATCAGGTTCCATGGAGAACAATAATGCCCAGGTTTTCCAGGCCACTGACTTTGCTCACTGCCCACTGTCACCTATAGGAGCTATCCCATCTCTCTGGAAGGCCTTGTCTGTGCAGCTCAGAAATCTGTAAGCATCTCCCATCCAAATGCCAATGCCACTCTGATCCATATCCCAATCCAGTGAGTCAGTGACAAAGCTCTGCAGACTGACTGCTTAAGCCCAGATTCAACCCTGGAGATGACATACTTCTCTTTCTCTCAGAGATAAGCGTTCAGCTGGAGTTTTCTTCTGGTAAACTGACAATTCTTATCTTTTCAAGTTCAGCTCTCTTGGTTTTGAAACATTAGCCCCAGGCCACTTCTCAGAAGTCTGAGACTTGCTTTTGAGCACAGTTGTGTTCTGATCCTTTCCACTGGCTGGCATTTACCACTCTTCTATTGTAACTGAAAGGATGTTCTAGGGATGTGTGTGCCTTCCCCCACCTCAGCCCATGTTCAAGGGGAGCCTGGTTCTCCTGATAAGTTCAGTTAAACCTTCTCACTCATCTAGACAGAAACTGCCTCCATCTGGGCACCTCTCACATCCCTCGTCAGCTCTGGTTTCCTAGCTAGACTGGCTGTCTGCTGGCAGAGGAGTTGTGGGTAGCTGCCTTCAGAAGTTGGCAGCCCGAGGTTGAACACTTTGAATTGGTCTTCCCCTTCCTTTGAGCAATTCTGCTGCTGTGAGTACCTCTGAGAAGGGAGCTATTGCTCTGAGTATGGCGCTTTTTTTTCTTCCCCTCGACCTTTATGTAGTTTCTCTAAGTGTTTTTTATTCTATCAATCCTATTCCTCCATTGTGTTTCATGAGGACAAGCTCTGCAGCCCCACTGCTCAGGCTGAATTTTCTGGTGCTGGCTTCAGCCCTCCACTTCAGGCTCCCCCAGTGGGAACCCTGGTAGATACACTCGCCCTGGGCTGGACAGCACTGCGGGGGGAAAATCAAGTACTGCAAATCAAGTCCTTTAGCATCCTGAGGTGAGGATTATTCAACATTGCCATGACTTACCTTGATGCTCCATAATAACAAGTCTTCACACTGCCCCCAAACCACAGTTAGGCTGTGGTCGTACCTGTTATTGCTCCTGCCTCTGTTCCAGGAGAGTTGCGGGACACCTTAAGTTCAGACACTTGCCACCTGACAAACAGAAGCGAGTGAGTAACCAAGTTGAAAGTGTTTTCTTAGTGTGTATGGAAACTTCCCAGTTCTTGTCAAAACCTTCTAGCAGGGGCTTGTGAGCCTTCTCTGGCTTGGCTTTTTTTAAATTATCTGTACTCTGCTGGAGCACTGCTCTTATCAGACTTGACATCTCCTGCTAGCTCTCCTCCCAAGAGCTCCGCCTTCCCCCATTCAGTCGTCTTCATGGCCATGTGTCTCACTACAGCTACAGCTAGCAGATGTTTCCAAGTCTGCTGGCTGCACTCCCAGGCTGCAATGGCAGTGTCTCCCTGCATTGACAGGCACTGTCTGTGAACTCCTTGGCCAAATTCTGAGAAAAAGTAGTTTGTGCCTACAGAGAAGATCAGTTTTGTGTACTGCATGTTTCATCTTGGAGCCATCGTTTGTTTTTCTCCGTGTTATAGACCAGCTAGAACAAACAGGTTTTATTTCTTCAAAGCCAGAGCCCAAAGACCATAGAGCTCAGAGCTGATCAAGCTGCAAATACAACTCCTTTGAGCATTAGGAAACTCAATCTCATGCTGCTTCTTAGTTTCAGAAGCAAGTGTACAATAGCTTCTAAGCCTTTGTAACACAGCATCCGTTCTCCAGATACTTCTTTCAAGTTTCTTTGAGAATCAAATTCTCATTCAGGTATCAACTTCTGACTTCAAAAGTAAATTGAATTTGTGAGGCCCTGCGTGTCTCAAGAAAATGTATTTTCTTCTTCCCACCATTGCTTCTATCTGTTGAATGTCTAATGAGTTTAGTTTTCTTCAAGGACAAGAATCTGTTGCCAACCGTTCTCTCTCTTTGCACTCAAGCCTTTCAGATCTTACCTGTGGATCAAGAGGTCACATTGCCCTCCGTTCTCCCGCAAGACTGAAGCATGCGCTTTATCGGAGGGAGGTCAGAAAGTTCTTGATTTAAGGGGAAGCTGGAGTTCCTGGTGGCTTACCATGTATTTCAGAAGTCCTGGAAGAAAGTGGAACATTCTTCAGGCGGAATAAATTTAGTTGCACAGGAAAGCTGCTAGAGAAGTGCACAGGGTTAACCAGGTCTTTCCCACATGCTGTGAGCATCAGCACCACAGAACTGTAAGATCTGTAGTACAATAGACGAAAAGCTAGTAAAATCAAAATGTGCTGAGGAGGGGGGAGGGGGGGAAACAAGAGAAAGCTTGCGGGGGAGATAACTTTTATCAGACCAGCCAATGCATTGCTTGGATTGCTGGGCTATCAGCTGTAACAATAAGGAGGGAAATCATCAGCCACATACAGCTGGGCTGCAAATGCCCAGCTTGCCCAGAAGTGGCCCATGCTCCTGGCAGCCTGGTCATGGAGAACAGAAGAATATTCTTTTCTTAAGTGTGTTGGTTCTTTGAAGCCTAAGTGCAAGGGCAGGACAACCCAGTTCTGTACCCAGTTCCAGTCCTCAATCCCAGTCAGCATGCTGTGGTATGGTCTATCCAGCATCTTGTCTCTAGCTGCAGTCAAAAACCTACACACATCTGAGGGAAGAAGTGGTGCTCAGGGCTCCAGCTGCTGCCAGTGAAGCCCCTGGGAGTTGCTTCAGCTTTCTGAGGAACAGACTGTGCTGGCTATGAGTGTCTGATGGAAAATGCCACTCACCAGCAAAACTCCATTTATTAGAAAATAATGTCCTGCTGGATAACCACTGCTTTGCCTGGGAAGTCCCTCTCTGGACAAGAAGAGTTTTCTGCATTGGTTCAACAAGTGCCTTTCAGTTATATGGCCTTCTCTTCTAATGTTTCCTTCTATGTAAGGATCTCCTTCCTTTCAGCTCAGGTGCTTCTATCTTCTTTTGGGGCTGTAGCTTGTGTTGAATGGAGTTCTGGAGCTGGCAGCTCATTCCTGATCTGTAACAGCCCCATGAGATGAAAGCAAATGCCAGGAGTGAGAGGAGCTGTCAGTGCTCCATATGGAGAAGTGCCCAGCTCATTGCTTCGCTGCTCTCCTTTTTTTTCTAGCTCTTCCTTGTTCAGCTTTCTGATACCTCATACTTTACTATACTCAGGCCAAGGCAGCTGACATGGAAGAGAGATTCATTGGAATTAGGGAATTCCAGGGATTACCCATCCCTGAAAAGGAGGCCAGCGTGAGCCAGTTGGATCATGTCTGCTTTTCCCACTAGGGCTTGTTTCCCGTAGTCTCATAGCTGCACCTCTTCTTTCTGCTCCACTCTGTGTTAAGCCACAGTGAGGATTAATCTGGACATTCCTTCCCAGGTGTGGAGTGTACAAATGTGGCAGGCACCTGGCCAGTCCAGGCTGTCACATCTGCCCTTCCTGCTTTGCTGTTTCCATAAGGTTCAGCCTTGCAGATTTTATGCCCTTTAAAACTGAAGCATCTGTTCTGGTGTTGTTTTATTTTCAGGAGCTAGAGAATGTTTGCTTTAGCTGATAAAAACTGTAATTAAGCTGAGGTAAGAAGCAGGATGATGAAGCCCTTGTAAGTACAGCATGGCGAAATGAAGTGACTTACTTGGAGTGCTTGTGATATCTCACATCTGTTGGGGTCTTTGTGACCTTCACCCTTAGCGTTTTGGGGCACTGGTCTTTGCATGCTGAGACCCTGTTCTTTGGGGACCACTCATCTCTGGGGCTGTTGGGGTCTGATCTGCCTGAACACGTTATCTTCTGTTCTGCAGAGAAAGGGGTGGTGTTTGGCTCACCGCTGACAGAAGAAGGCATTGCACAGGTCTCCCAGTTAATCGAGTATCTCCACAAAAGTAAGTGACTCTGTCTTGCTGTCTTCCTATCCCAAGGGATATCTGTCTGGCCCACCTCAGGTCTCTGGTACAGACAGTGAAAAGCTCTGAGCTCCCCAGCAGCAGGAGTTTGGGGCTGGACTAGGCAACTGTTCCCCAGAATTGCCTAGCAGATACATTAATCTCTCCCTCTGTGCATGGACTTTTTCTACTGATGGGAGTCAGCTTGAAGTCATGTCTCTGAATGCAGCTCACTGAGGTTTGCTGTCAAGCTCTGGAAAGGGGAGGGAACTGCTTTAGTAAGAAGATGGGAATTAGCCTCTGATTAATCAGTGGCCTTTTTATTCCCCTCTGCCAAGCAGATCTAAGAGCAGAAGGCTTGTTTCGGGTGCCAGGCAACAGCATCAGGCAACAGATCCTAAAGGATGCTCTGAACAGTGGTACAGATATTGACCTGGACTCTGGGGAGTTTCATTCCAACGATGTGGCCACCCTGCTTAAGATGTTCCTGGGTGAATTACCAGAGCCACTGCTGACACACAAGCACTTCCATGCCCACCTCAAAATTGCAGGTGAGTGAGCAACAAGAGGCAGTGATGAGCAGAGGGAATGGACCCAGCCTCCTAGAAAACTGGTAATGCTCAGAGCTGCACACTAGGCCACGGAAGTGTAATCCTTAAAGGCAGGGTGAGAAGGAATCAGACCAAATCTGTCTAACCCAGTCTTCTCTCTCCAGCAATAAACAGATGCCTGCAGGAGTAGAGCCCACATTGGTAACCTGTGTCTCCATCCATTTTAAGTCTGGGGGTCTCCTGAGCAAAGTGTGGTTTCTATGTACTTAATAACTGTTATTGAACTACCTTATGGGAACTTTCTCCATCTTGCCTTCAACCCGTCACAACTCTTAGCTACTGTGTTGTCCTGTGGGAGGAGTACCACAGATTAACACATCAGGTGGGGAGCTTGGGAGCTGGGGGGAGAGAGACAGAGGGCCGAGAACTGAGCAGGAGTTTGGAGGAGATCTGCATGTGAAGAGGGAAGGGTAACCGGTTGCAATAGGCCTGCTGTTAGGGAAGTTAATATATGTCCTTCATGTTCTGCCCTGTGATTTGGCAGACTTGACGCTGTTTGATGAGAAGGGGAATAAGACCAGCACTCCAGACAAAGAACGCCAAATTGAAGCCCTCCAGCTGCTGTTTTTGATCCTTCCTGCTCCCAACCGCAGTCTGCTCAAACTGCTGCTGGACTTGCTCTACCAGACCGCCAAGAAGCAGGACAAGAACAAGATGTCTGCCCACAATCTTGCCCTCATGTTTGCACCCCACATCCTATGGCCCAGAAATGTGAGTAATGCCTCAGTATCTGCGGGTGGGATATTGCAAGGTAGAAAGCAGAGGCTTGGCAGGCCTGCAGGGGAAGAACCAAGATGGGAAGATACGGTACTGACACAGTGATGCGAGGGTTGGAGGCTGGGATGGTGAGGTGGAGCTTCCCGGCAGGACTCAGTCCTAGTTTTCAGTCCAGACCTGACGTAGGTCTCATTTGCATCTGATGCTTCATCTTTTTCAATAAATATGAAAAAGCAGGACAGTCCTGCTTCTTTTAAGAATGGCAACTCCAAACAAACCTTGCAGATCTCTCTGCAAGATTTCTTCTGCTGCTGGTGAACTGTTTGGCCCCAGAGTTGTCTCGTTCTCCTCCTCTCAGAGCAGCTTTGGCTCTGTGAGCTCTGCTCGTGTGTGTGCTGTGAGCCCTGCCTGCCTATCTCCTCAGAGCAGGTCTCCTGCTGATGCACCATGTGTGTCTATGTCCCAGAGACAGCAAGGGCAGCAGAGACCCTTCCTCCTCCCCTTCTAACTGTTGCGCCTTTGGCTGTGTCCCCTTGCCAGGTGACAGCAAATGACCTTCAGGAGAATATCACAAAGCTAAACAATGGAGTGACCTTCATGATCAAACACTCTCAGAAACTCTTCAAGGTAAGCTCTCCCTGCCCCTTCATCAGGAGCCTGAATACCCCTTGTCCAGACAGATACCAGGTGTTCAAGCGCATATTCTGGGCGCTCTCTTCTGCGGTAGGAGAAGGAGGATTTCTACAAGAAACTGTTCCTCTAGTGACTAGGGAGGAGGTCTTCGCTGGGCAGGCAGCCCAGGAGGAGGAAGGCAGCCCCAGAGGTGGCTTTGTGCTGGGCAGGTCAGAAGCACGGTGCAGTGTAACACCACCCTCTGCTGGACACCCAGCACCCGCTGGTGGCTGGGAAACCTGGGTCCTGGGGGCAGGTAGCCACCGGGCTCCCCTCAGGTTCTGGCAGGATAAGGAAAACAAAGGGGCTTGTCCTGGATGAGTGCTGCCAAGAGCTGAATCCCTAACACAGTGGGTCATTTTGCTGTGAACTCCTCTGCAAGTGGTAGTCATCCTGTTGCACAGGATGCAATCTTGGGCAGCAGCCTGCAGTCTTGGGCCTCCGTCTGGCTCAGAGCGGGGTGCTGTCAGGAGGCTGGGGCTGTCTGCAGGTTCCCCCAAAGAAGCGTTTCTGCACCAGGCAGTCTCTTGACTTCTCAGGACTTTCCTGGTCACTGTAGGCATTTGCTCTTTGCAAAGAGTCCTCCCATAGAAAGTTTCCCTTCTGCCCTCTTTGTTAGGCCCCTGTTTGGCCAGCTCAGAGCTGGGGGAATTGCTTGGAAAAAGCTTCTGCGGAACCCTGCTCTTACTCTGTGTTCCACTTGTGCCAGTTGCCTGCACCAAAGGGAAGCTGTGAACAGGGACTGCACTGGGGACATGAAATCCCATTGCTTTGTCTGCCCTGAACAGCTGAGTCTTGATGGAAGTGGCTTGTGTGGTATGGTTGAAGAGCACCTCTTGCAGGAGCCGCTCTTTCCCCACGGCCAAACATACTAAACACGTGCTTGGTCTTTTCTCTGCTCGTCATCCCAGGCCCCAGCGTACATCCGGGAGTGCGCCAGGCTGCACTATCTGGGATCCAGAGCCCACACATCAAAGGTAAGGCTAGTGAATGCAGCGCCTGCCCTCCACGAAAGGGCAGAGGCTGTGATACTGTGGAGGGATCCTTGTGAGTGAAAGAAGCTGAAAACAAACCGAGTCATGAAAGAGGCTCTGTCAGAGAGCAGGAGTGAGGGAACCATATGGTGTGGTAGTGCAGGTGGCTGCATTAGGGAAATTGGGCAGAGTTGAAGCATCTGTTAATCAAAAGCACAGGGAAAACCACCAGCCCCTGTTTAGCAGCAAACCTGCTCCCCCTGCCCAGTACGTGCAGCACCTGCTCCTTCATGGGGCTGTGCCTTCCAAAGAGACAGACGGGCCTGCTGCTGTGGCCAGGCTGGGATAAAGGCTACTTGCTGCCACTGGGACAAGATTCATCTGTGTCTTGCCAGCACATGCTTCCCTGTCTCATATAGCTGCAGAAGAGGAAAGATGCATTGCAAGGAGCTGCACTGACCCTTCTCAAGCCTGGAAGGGCTTCTGCAGCTGGCATCCAGGAGGGGAGGGAAGAAGCAATGGGGTCACCTTTGTATTGCTGTCACCTCTTCCTGGCACAGGGCCTGCTGGTGCAGTGCTGCTGCAGAAGGGTAGGGAAAACACAGCCCTGTGCATTCGCTGGGGTTGAGGCAGCTCACGAGACTCTTCCCAGCCTGGCTCAGATGGGTGGCTCATTTGGATTAAAGCATGGCAAGCAACTGCTGTCTCCGCTTTCCCAGGACGACCTGGATTTGCTGACATCTCCTGGCTCCAAGGAGCTGCAGCCCCTCAAGTCTCAGAAGCGAAGCCGGCTGGACACTTGGCATCAGGAGGAGACCCAGCAACGCACAGAGGAGGCACTGAAGGAGCTCTTCCGCCATGTCCACAATATGCCTGATTCTGCAAAGAAGAAGAAACTTATCCGGCAGGTAGCGTGGGGAGGAAAGATATCTTTGAGGTGTGCCTGTCAGCACAATCCTGGGCATGGGGCCTTCTTGAGAGCTGCTGGGGAGAGTGGGCTTTGGGCTGTGTAAGGGGCAGAGCTGTAAGAAGGCGGGGGAGGAGGCCGTGTAGCCTGGATGTGGCTGACCGTGGAGCTTGTTGCACCAAGCTGTGCTTTGAGCTCTCTGTTTTCCAAGCCAGGGACTTGCCAGCCAGCAGTTCCCCAGTCCTGATCATAGCCTTGTTGAGCTTTCTTCCTCAGGAAGGGAAAAGTCTTGTCCCTTTTTGCCTGCAAGGAGTGGACAAATTGGTCTCCTCTCAGTCCCGTGGGCACTCCCAGCCAACCTGCTGCTCCAGAGAGACTGGGTGGCATGGTCAGCACCAGCCCTGGCTGCCAGCCTCCAGCTGCTGCCCAACCCCTTTTCTGCTCCAACAGCTGCTGCTTTTGGCTAATCTGGTAGCCAGCACAAAGCAGCCTCACACCCAAGCTCACTGTAATCCTGGGTGGGAGACATGGCCCTCCTTTGCTTTCTCTTCCACACAGCTCTGAGCTGCTCCTCCATTTTGGGGTGCAGAAGAGACAAACTGAGTTCTAGGCAGAGGGCATCAGGTAGAGCAGCACACAGCAGCAAGGGACTGGTGTAACAGTAATGGTGCTAACATACTGCTCTCATGTTTCCTTCTAGTTTAATAAGCATCCTACAGCTCTCACTCCTGGCTCTGATGTACCCACATCCCCAGCACCGCGACGTACCCGCTCCCGTTCCTTCAGTGGCCTCATTAAGGTATAGGCAGCCTCTGACCCATGCTCTTTGCTGTGAGTTTCTGATGTTGCTCCCTGCTTCTGCCTTGCCCTGGCTTGAATGAGGCCCTCAAAGGGTAGGGACCGTTCAAATTATTGGCTGCCAAAGAACACAGAAAATGCAGCACAGTGACAATAAGCCTTGTTAGTATAAAGCGTAATTATCTACGAAACGCATGGCTGTAGGATCTATGCATCTTTCTGAAGGCTTGGTTGCTTCCCAAGATGAAATGAGGACTGACAGGGAGCTGGTCTGTTAGCGCACTGTAGGCTGCCCCACAGCAGCATGTACCTGCTTCTGACAGCCTGGGATCCTGGCCAGGCCTCAGGTCAGCTCCCAAACCTTTTTCAATCAGGCAGGCTCAGCCTAGTGGCATGGTAGTTCAGTTGATTCTGCTTTGCAATCTGTGTCCCAGCTTGGCTTCCTTTTTTTCTTTCCCAGCATCCAACTACTTGCCAGCAATGCATCCCGCTCCTTCCCTTTCTTTTTCACTTTGCACTCTAAGCACTAGCCAACAGCCCTCTCTTCTTATGGCAGCGGAAAGTTTTGGGAACTCCAGTTATCCTGGAGAGGAAGAGCAGGGATGCCACACCGGAGCCCGAGCGAGTCAGCAAAGAGAATGTCCACCTGGTAAGGGCTGCCCCCTGCACCGCTGAAGCTGCTGGTGGGGAGCATGTGAGGGGAGTTTGAGTGCAGCTTGAGCACTCATTTCAGTGATCCTTGGGGGGCTGCTTGCTGTTCTCTGCCCAAGAGGTTTCCAAGTTTCCTCTGTATGATCAAATAAGGTCTTAGGAAGCTGCTGTGAGGAGAAGGCAGCATCGGGACAGGGGTGGCAGCACTGGGCCTCCACTCCTGTCTTGTCCCTTTGGCTGTGTTCCTGCCCTGGGGCATTGGCTTGTGCCCCCTTCCCTCTCTCCCATCCTCCACAAGTTGTACAGAGACTGCTGCCAGTGGGTAGTAGGGCTGTCCCATGGCCCAGACAAACCAAGATTTGGGTGGTAGCTGCTCTCTGGTGGTACAGACTGCTCCCAGGGAAGGCTGTGGATGCCACTTAATTCCCCAGCTCTCTACTCCTATTCCCCTCTCTTGTCCAGTTACAGAAATGTGGATCTCCAGCTCACATGTCCCAAGCGAAGCTGAAATCTTTGGAGGGCCGGAAAGAGGTGAGACACACACACGCAGGCCCATTCTCCTTCCTGGGGGGAACCTGGCCTGCTGGGCTCAGGCACCTGCAGAGGTGATGCCATGCACGCAAGGCTCCAAGGCAGCTGCGGTCCCCTGGTTGTAGCAGTCTGCTCCGTGCCGAGCTGCAGGCAGTTGGCTTGCTGGAATCCAGGCCTTGAAGGGTTTCGCCCAAGCAGCTGTGTACAGCCCCCATACAGCTGGGAGGCTGGCTGTCGCGGGGAGCAGAGGGAAGCTGGCAGGACAGGGTAGTGCTAACAGCCTGTGAGGGTGGCAGTGGGACAAGACGTTCGTACAGCCCAAGGCTGACTGCTGTGTTTGTCCCAGTCTGCTCACTGCCTCTTGTCTAGTGCTCTGCTTTGGTGAAAGGTGGGGGAAGCAGACTCCAGGGGGAGAGTCCTTGCAGGGGGAAGGCAGCACATCAGCCTTGCATGGCATTCTGTGTCTCAAGCATTCAATTGCTCTAATTCTCTGCTCCAGGAATCCTGTAGACGCATGCGAGCCCACCTGCTTTCCAAGGATTCATCATCCCTCTGAATCGCCTCGCACCAACGCATGGGTGGGGAATGCCCAGCCTTGCAAGCTGTGAATAGTGTGCTGCACTGAGAGGGGGGTGCTGCAGGCTCACGGCAACCCTCACCAACATGGCAGCGCTCTTGAAACTGGACCTTTGCAAAAACTGCAGGGACTTGTTTCTTTCTGTATATAAATTATATTTCATTCTACTATGGGGCAAACCACTATCTAACCAAAACTTGTGCAGCATGTCTGACCTGCTGGCTCTGGGAAGAGCTGGAGTGCTTGCTTACATGGAGAGCCCTGTGCATTGCGGGGCCCTGTGTGCACTCCCTGCTTTCTCTGCAATGTTGCTAGGCTGTATTTTTTTGCTTTTCTGCTCTGAGTTTTTAACACATTGGCTTGTTTTTGCTCCCTCCCTTCTGTTAGCAGTGAGAACCTTCACCTGCATCCTGAGAGCTAATCTTACCTCCAGGCCTCCTCTGGAGCCATGCCCTCCTCTGCTTCCTCTGGGCTTCATTTTGCCCTGCTGTCCCCGAAGGGCTGGGGTGCACAAATGGTACAGAGCACGGGATGGGCCTGGGGGAAGTGGAGAGGCTCTGGGTGCCATCATTTCAAATGGGGCCAGGGGAAATCAACTTTCCCAACAAGCTTATCCGTCTGTTTCAGCTTGAGCTGGAGGCAGCCCTTGCTTGCTGCCTTCATGTTTCCATGGCACAGCTCTGCCTGGTGAGCAAGGAGTGTCTCTGCTTTGTATTCCCCCAGGGAGGCTTAGCTGAGTGGGGCAGTAGGCTGGCAAAGGCTGTCTGGGGCGGGACAGCCCAGTCTTTGGAAGCTGGGGTGTCTGGGGCAGGCAGAGCCTGGTGGCTGTGTGTGCAGCATAGGAACAGCAGCAGCAGCGTGAGAGGTGAGGGAGGGCTCTGGCCATTTGTGATCTGCTGCAAATGGTGCCAAAGGCTTTGGCTTAAGATATCTGGATGGCTGGTTGGGCAACTGGCTGATTAGTCATTAAGCTGGGGGAAAGGGCTAGAACTAGGTTCAGCTCTTTGGCCTGAGCTGCAGAAATGAGATGAAACCATCTAGGTATGGGATAAACCCCCATCACAGCTGGCCAGTGTCAGCTGCCTTGTTAAGCTAAAGTGCTCCAATAAGCCAATCTTGCCAAGTACCTGTCTGCAAGTACTCTGGGGTAGGAAACACACAGGGTCACTACTGTGAAATAAAGATTTAATCAGCTGGGGAACCATCTAAACACTTCACAGCCCTTCTTGGAGAAGCAAATAATCTCTGGAATCCAATTATAATTGTCTTCTAATCTTTAAGAACCAGCAGCTGGCAGGAGTTATGAGCTCTATCCTTGACAGCTTTTTTGCGACTGCTCATGGCAGGAGGTGTGAATATTGGGATGTGAGCAGGGACTTCAGTCCGACTGGCTAGAGCTGTCAAAACAGGGCATTGGAGCTCTGTGCAGCTTAGCTGGCATTTGACACTTTTTTTTAACTGTGATTTTTTTTTTCTTGAGTTACAAAGCTACATGTCTTGTGTTGCTCTGTCTAAGGGATGTTCTTGGTGCTTTATTGGGGGTGCCTGTCCCCAGTCTGACCCCAAATTGGAGGAGTTGCCTTGAAAATGTAGGGGGTAGTGGAACTGTAGATGTGTGAGCTGGGAGTTGCTGGTGTTAGGAGACTCTGTCGCAGCAAAGAAGGAGCTCTGGTTCTTCAGGGACGGGCGGGAAAGGATGCTGTGAGGAAGGGCAGAGGCTGTTTGCTGTAGCAGTAGTATGTGCTTTTGGATGTGTCTATAACCATTCCCTCCGGAGGCTGAAGCTGTCTACGTGCTCTCCTCCGAAGGGCATGGTGTGTTTTGCTGACTGCACTTCTACCCTGCCCCTGCAGTCTGCTGTTAGCAGAGACCTGGGGAGCTCGGCTTTGCCTCTGAACAGAGATGAGGCAGAGCCGAAGGTGGAGCAGCAGCGCAGGGAGAGCTGGGTCTGGTCCTGCTACCTCTGCTCTTTCTTGCATTGGGGGTGGTTGCTGGGTGAAGCGTTTGTTCATCCCATCCCTCCTCTCCCCATTGCCCCTAGCTTTCCTGGGCATGTATCTCTGTATAGGTGTCTGCTTGGCAAGGCAATCTTGTTCCTAAGACTAAATACACTGCTGCTGTATAGATGAGAGGAACATAACTCTTCTCTCCACTGTCCCCCCCTTGCTGATGACTCTAGCTTGGGGACTCCGTCTGGCTTCTGGCACAGCTGAGATTTGCTTAGCTCTAAGAAAATTTATCTATGGGGCATCAGCTGGCATTCTGCGTGGCTCAGATGCCTTCCCCGCTGAAGGGGTGAGTGCAGTCTCCAGGCAGGGCAGTCCCAGGAAGGGTTCGGTGCCCTGGGCTTTAGCCTATGGTGCTGTCCTCCCTGGGCTGGGGATGGTGGTGTCTAACATTCGGCCTTTCAGACCCTTGGCTGTTGCAGTCCTGATGTGTTCATGCTGTCTCACAGGCACGGGGGAGTTTTAGTCAGCTTGGATGTGTCTCATTTGTCTGCCCTGTGCAGTGACTCACAAGGATGCTTCCTCCCAGAGCAGCTACTAACTGTTCCCAGAGTCTGTCGTTTCCAAAGTATTTTTAATCTTTGTCCTTATTTATATATGCTATGTATGTACTGTTTCAGACTGCTGCCTTTCTGTGTGTTCATGTGAAAACCCCATATTAAATGCTTTTATTTTTAGTGGTTTTGCTCAGTGGCTTAAGCAGTTTCATTGGGACAGCGAGGGCTTGGTGGTGCATCCCCCTTCAGAAGGAAGGAAACCCCTGCTCAGAACCCCAGAGCTCCTACCCCTAAGTGCGGGGGTGCTTGGTGGGGCGCTGCCCGCCTGCAGGGACAGCACTGGCCTCCCATGGCACTAGGGCTTGGTCCCTTGCCGGGATCCTGGTGTGATGCTGTCTTCCCCTCGGAGGTATGAAGTTGGACCTCTTCTTTTCCTGTCTTCCCCCCTGCTGTCATCCAGGGTGATGGGAAATCAGGTTTACAAAGAGCACTTTATATAAATAATGGATCAAATGAATACATTTTTCTCTGTAGAACCATTCTTCTCTTGCCACTCTTGGCTGCCGAGGGAGGATGGTTCCTGCTTGCATTTTCTTTTCCTCCTCCTTAATAATGGCGTCTCAGATTTTATGCAGATTATTTCTCTGTGAAGTTCTTCCACATCTGAAATGCCCTGGGCTTGCCTGCCGTGGCTCAGACGCTCATTAACATCCTCGCCATGCAATTGAAAAACAAGCAGGAGAAGCAAGCAGCACGGTACGTTTGAAACCAGTGCTGCCTTCCTGCAGGGTGAGCTTTGAGCAGGTGTCATGGGACTGGTGCACCCCATCTCCCCGGAGCTCGGGGAGCGGGAGGGGACAGGCCTCTGTGCACTTGAAAGTGGGCATGGGAGTCCAGGGAGACATTTCTGTTCTTGAAAACGTTGAACAAAGGAATGCAAAAACTCACAATAGCTATTTTGAATACTGCAAACCCAAATATCGCCTCCCTGATAAGCTGTGATGCAAAGTGACAGCTTTATATGGCTTACATAATTTAAAAATGAATAGTTTTTAGCCCCTGAAGCCACAACCCAAGCACTTACGCTTGGCTGCAAGTGAAAGGGCAGCAGTCACTGGGACCGAGTACTGGGTGAAGGTATGTATTTAGAGGAGGAGCGCTCAGCTTTCAGCGTGTCTGCTTTGGCCTGTTGGTATTCCTGCACAGCAGTGGCATTACAAACCAAACAAGCAGTGCTCATCCTTCATTTCGTTAAACAGTTTTTATCTCAAATTGCACAGCACAGACTTGCAAATAAGTTCTGCAGAGTGTCACTGCTATCTAAATCAATTTTTGCAAGTTGTCTTGATTCTTTTTTTTAAATTGTTCTGCCCTGGTTTGGAGTTGAAAAAAGATATTTTTTTCTCTCTTAAATTATCATGTGTGGCTGGGAGCTGTCATGCTGCTGCATCTCACTGCCTCGGGCAACAGTGTAGACAAAAAACATGAGTACTGCTAGCGATAGATGTTGGCGCCAGCCAGACCAGTTATC
Organism: Gorsachius goisagi; assembly: GCA_018403395.1. Classification (NCBI taxonomy): domain Eukaryota; kingdom Metazoa; phylum Chordata; class Aves; order Pelecaniformes; family Ardeidae; genus Gorsachius; species Gorsachius goisagi. The sequence continues at coordinate 152,920 of BOSO01001904.1, forward strand.
AGGCTTTACAATCTCATTGGCTTGGATTAACTAATATTTTTTCATGGAGTGAATAAATTAACATGTTTAGTTCTGTTTGCTCATCCCCCTCAGCGAGGGTTTCATGATGAAGCTCATAAATTGTGCAGGCACCTAGATGCCAAGATCTCCATGCTGGGTCCCGCCCCGACCTTCCGCTTGTGCTGTGGACCAGGGTGGGATCTCTGCTGGCACCAGCTCTCCAGCCCCATCCTGCTCCAGACCAGCTTTGTTTCTGAGTGTATTGGGTTTGCATGGCAGGGTTTTGGTAGCAGTGGGTGGCTTCTGTGAGAAGCTGCCAGGAGCTTCCCCCATGTCTGACAGAGCCAATGCCAGCTGGTTCCAAGATGGACCTGCTGCTGGCCAAGGCTGAGCCCATCAGTGATGGTGGTAGGGCTTCTCTGATAATATATTTAAGAATGGGGAAAAAATTGCTGGGCTACAGCAACTGCAGCTGTAGAGAGCAGTGAGAATGTGTGAGAGGAACAGCCCTGCAGACACCCAGGTGGGTGCAGCAGGAGGGAGGAGGTGCTCCAGGCGCCGGAGCAGAGATTCCCCTGCAGCCCCTGGTGCAGCCCATGGTGCGGCAGGCTGTGCCCCTGCAGCCCAGGGAGGCCCGCAGGGGGGTGCCTGAAGGAGGCTGTGACCCTGGGGGAAGCCCACGCTGGAGCAGGCTCCTGGCAGGACCCTTGGCCCTATGGGGAGAGGAGCCCATGCTGGGGCAGGTTTGCTGGCAGGGCTGGTGACCCTGGGGGGACCCACGCTGGAGCTCTCTGCTCCTGAGGGACTGCACCCCGTGGGAGGGATGGACCCATGCTGGAGCAGTGCGTGAAGAACCACAGCCCGTGGGAAGGACCCACGCTGGAGCAGCTTGTTGAGGACTGTCTGCTGTGGGGGGGACCCCAGGCTGTCGCAAGGCAGAGTGTGAGGAGTTTCCCCCTGAGGAGGAAGGAGCAGCAGAAACAATGTGTGATGAACTGACCCCAACTCCCATTCCCCATCCCCTTGCACTGCTATGGGGGAGGAGGGAGAGAATTTGGGAGTGAAGTTGAGCCCGGGAAGAAGGGAGGGGTGGAAGGGAAGGGGGCTTAAGATTTGATTTTATTTCTCATTGTCCTACTCTGATTAGGTTGGTAATAAATTAAACTGATTTCCCCAAGTCGAGTCAGTTTTGCCCATGACAGTAACTGGTGAGTGATCTCTCCCTGTCCTTATCTCAACCCATGAGCCTTTTGTTATATTTTCTCTCCCCTGTCCAGCTGAGGAGGGGAGTGACAGAGCAGCTTTGGTGGGCACCTGGGCTCCAGCCAGGGTCAACCCACCACATGGGGAAGTGCCTGGCCATGAGGAAGGCTATGGGGTGGTTTCTGGCCTCCTGCAACTCGATGCAAGAGCTTTTCCTGGCCTGGCTGCCTGCCCCTCCCCTGGCCCCAGGGGAGCAGGACCTTGGCAACCTCTTGCACAAAAGCCCCCGGTTCCATTGTGCCTCGCCAAGGCCGTTCTGCGGCCGCAGCGCAAGAGGGGGCTGGCAGCACGCGCTCCGGAACGGGACCCCCTCCCTGGCTGCAGCTGGGGGAGGGAGGGGGTAGGAAGCTGGGGTGATAAATAAAGTAAATGAGAACATAAAGAGCATGGAGAAGGCCGAGGGAAGAGGCTGGGGAGGGATGTCCCCTTCCAAAGGACAAAAATCAGCTCTGTGGGTAGCCCTGAGTGTGGTGCTCCAGTGAGAGTCCCTGCCTGCATATGGGGCTGAGCAGAGCTGCCACAAGGCAAGCTAAACCCTTTCCCTCCTCTTTTCACGTTATTTTTGTCTATTGGCATCCTCTTGCCTCCTTCAGAGCCAGACCCTGGTAGCCAGTCACTCAGGCTCATGCCTGCTCCTTCCTGCAGCGCCTGCACCCTGAAAGTGCCACCTCTGCAGTGTGGGAATTTGGGTGGCGGAGGCAAAGCAGGGCTGGCACCAGCTCCCCCGTCCCACACTGTACAGAATCTGACTTTCTTCCAGCCTCTAGTAGCTTGTAACTCTGTAAGGGCTGGGGGAGGAGGAGTGAGGATGTGGAGGCACGCGCTCGCAACTGTGCGACCGGCAAGGCGCAGAAAAGCCACCCGTGACTGCGGAAGCACGAGCCCAGGCGGGCACACAGCTTATCGATTACATCCCAGTGTGGGCCCGGCTGCCAGCTTGCCATAAATATGGAGCAGAGGCAAAGCTCGTCTGCACCCAGAGCATCTTCATTAATAAAATCAGGACAGAGCTGCTGCCTCCCTCATCCATCAGGCTGAGACACTCCTTATTTCTCAGGTTAGATGGTTTCCCAGCTCGGGGATCTCAGTGCAACGGGGATTGCCACAAGGCAGAAGGGGTTCGTGGGAACAAGCTCTGTTCCTCCAAAAACAAAGCCCCCCGTGTCTCTGCTCACCCCACGGCCAAGGTCATCAGCTGAATCCTGAAAACCCACCTGCGCCTACTGGGAGGCAGGGTTTTATGGTAGAGGAGCTGTGGTTTATGGCACCGTGGAGAAATATGTTGGATGCGCTTGGCAACAGCAAATGGAAAGTTAGTCTATTAAACAGTAAATTATCCCTCCAATGCTTCTTCATTGAGGAGGGTTAACGAGCAGCTCCAGGCGGAGCAAGCGGGGGAAAGCGTGTGTGTACGTGCGGGGTGGCTGTGGAACAACTGCTACGTCTGGGGACCCCCACGTCCTCGATCCCACGCTGCACCAACAATAGCGTTTCCATGTGCGAGGCACTTCACAAACACCTCCTCGCGTGTGGTTTATTCAAACCAGCTTGCGCTGCGCCGCAGAGCTCCCCGGTGGTTGGTGTGTCCAGCCGCGCTGGGAACAGCATCTCCCCATCTGCCTCTGGGCTGCTCGGCACAAATGATTGCTTTGTGGACTAGAGTGGGTTTTGGGGACCCAGGGTGCGGGGCTCGGCCCCTCTGCTCAGCCACGCCATGAATCAGGGATGCAGTGCCTTGCAGAGCATCCCCCTCCTGCTGTTCTGCAGTTGTTCAAGGCAGCAGGACAGGCTGGGCTCTCCCCGCTCGGACAGACCCTGTTCTGTGAGGCTGGGGCCAAACCCACCTGCTTGGGAGCCTCAGCATCTCCCACAATAATCCCGGAGGACCCGCTGGATGCTGTTCCCTTCACTCGGTGCCAGTGGTGAGGTACCCTGGCAGCGGAGCTGGCCCCCTCTCCTGCAGTCAGTGGGGCCACGTTCACAGAGCGACGCCAGCCGTGTTTGCAGGATGATGCTGGCACGTGATGATGCTGGCCATGTTCATGTTCACGGGGTGATGCTGGCGGTGTTCACAGGGCAGCACTGGCAGCGTTTGCAGGGCGATGCTGGCAGTGCTCAGAGGGTGATGCTGGCCGATGCTGGCCACGTTCACGGTGCGATGCTGGCTGTGTTTGCAGGGCGATGCTTTTGCTGTTTTGCAGCGAGGTAGGGCTTGTCCCTGGAGAGACGCCAGGAAGAGCGCATCGCAGCCCTGCCTGCCGCTGCTGCTAACTAGGCGAGATTTACTGTGATCCCAGCAGCCCCTGGCCGCCCGCACCACTCCATAATAGACCCATCAAGGGCATTGTCGCGCTGCACAAGCCCAACAGGTGCCCTGTCGGGGCCGACACGCCGGCCTGCTCCCACACAATGCCTCGCTCTCCCAAGCCGAGTGTGTCCGGTGGGACAAAGGCAGGCGCGAGCCAAGCTGGCCAGGCGTGACAGATGTGGCCCCGGCCGGTGGAGGGGCTGCCCGGCAGCCTGCCCCGAGTGGGGTCCCTGGGGGACGCCGGGCAGGCAGAGGTCACGGCCGCTCTGCTCCCAGCACATCTCCAGCTGGGTCTTGCGGCCACTGCTCCCAAGCCAGGTGTGTTTTAGCAGTGTTTGGAGGAAGGGTTCGAAGCACAGCCCTGGTGCAAGGGGAGCCAGATCCTGCCATTGGCAAAGCCCCTCGGCAGGGGAGTTGGAGCAGGCACCGTGCATGCACGCTATTGCCTGCATTTTAAATGCTCCTGCTCTGCACCGGTGCTTGGTCCTACCCTGCGAAGGGCTGAGCACCGCTGTGCGCTAGTGGCAGCTGCGGCATGGCTTCGAAGCGCAGCGTAAATGCCGTAGCAAGCATGGGCTGGGACATGCTGCCTCCTCCCCTGCGTGCCGAGGCGTGGGGTGCAGCGGTGCAGCACGGCTGCCTTGAAGCCCAGGCATGCTGGAAGGTGCTATCGGCCGCCAGCAGCTCCGGCGGGGACCCACCGCCAGCTCAGACCGCAGGAGAGCTAACGGGGGCGGGCTGTGGCCCGTTCCGGGGTGAGTGGAAGTGCCTGGATGCTGCCCTGGGGGGGCTTGGCTTAAAACTGGCAGCAATTTTTGTTTGAAGCTTTGTAGCTGCTTCGCATCTCTTTGCACGACAGGTCTGGCGCGTACCCTGGAATCCTTCCCCGGATCTTCCCATGAAAACTCTCCGGCAAAAAAAGCTTCTGCTTCATTTTAACCAAACCCAGAGCCCATCAGACGATCCAGATGGTCTTTCTCTCTATCAAGCAGTTTGGCCCAAATCCCGGTGGCAGACAGCAGGACCAGGCCTCCCCCAATAAAGAAAAGTTTGGTTTTTTTTCTCCCTGCTCCTCATCCATATTCAGAGACACCCTGGACCGTTCCTGGGCAGCTGTTGCTCTCCAGGGCTCTCTGCAGGGTGCCTGGGCAATTTGGGATTGCCCAAATGCACCAGGGGCTGAGGTGTGGGAGTGGGGTCTTGGTGCACAGCCTGTCCCATCCCCCTGCCCTGCCCTCCTGCCTCGCCAGGGCTTGCTCAGCCCTTGCTGTGTTGGCAGCCCTGGAAGGGGGCAACCAGAGCAGCTGTGGAGGGGTCGGCCGTGAGCCCAGCTCAGTGGGATGCTCCGTGGTGCCAGGGCATGGGGTGCTGGCTCGGTGGCAATAAGCTCCCACAGGAGAGCAGGAGTCAAGGTATCCACCGGAGAAAATGTGGATGTTGGCCTGAAATGGGGTCTTCAGCATTCCAGTCTTGTACTCCTGCTGGAACTGGGGCAGGTGATGGTGGCCCCCAGGCAGGCCCCCACCAGCCACTCCCTCTGCCAAGACCACGGTCCAGCCCGGTGTAAAGAGCCCCGGTGTTGCTGCAGCAGGACATGCAGACGGAGGGAGCCTATCCATTCTGCAGATCACAGAGATTTGCCTGGGGCAGGTGCCTGCAAAAGGGACAAAACAAGATCCCTGGTCCCACTCCTGCCGTCCTGCCAGCGTCAGAGGTAAATGGCAGGTTTAGGAAGACCTGGCTCCGCTCTGCCGGCCGAGGGGGAGTTTGGGAGGGAGGGAAGGGGGTCACTGGCATCGCACGGGTAGCGGCCAGCTTTGGGGAACGCGAAGCCGCTAAGAAACAACCTTCACCCCCTGAAATCCAGCCGAGGTGTTCGGCACAGGGCCCCTTCGGATGCTCTGTGGTGCCACCGCCACCGGGGTCTCCCTGGGACCCCCCCCCCCGGGCAGGCTGCGGGGCCACCTCTGCTGAAGCCGTGCCAGTGAGGAGTCGGCTCCCAGAGCCCTGGGAAGCAGCTCATCTTCCTCGCTGTCAGGGCTGCTGGGTAGCAACGAGGAACAAACCCCTTTCATCCATCTCAGGCACTGCTTCCTCCCGGGATTGGGGCCAGAGGAAGGAGATGTCACGAAAATGCAGACAGATGATGGGAGCCTGCATTCGGGATGGGAAAGGGCTGCTGATCTGGGCCAAGCTGGTGCAGCCCTGGGGGGGGGGTGTGTGTGTGAGGTGGCCCTTGCTGGAGCAAGACCCTCTGCAGGCACCTTTCCTCTCACCCTCATTAAGGAGCTTGTGGAGCGTCGTACGCAGGGGGCTTTGATTTAAGGGGCACTCCTGCCCCCGGGACCTGCCACCGTCCCTGCAGATACCCTGCTGGCTGGGGAAATGAGCGTGCAGTGGGCTCTGTGCTCACACACCTCTCCTCCCGCTGCCGGAGCAATGCGGCAGGCTCCCACCTCCCTCCTTCCATGGGTTTCCTCTCCGAGGAGGACATTTGCAGTGGTTGCTGGCAGCAGCCAGGGCTCTGTCGGGCATCCCAAAATGTCTGTTGTTTTTCTTAAGGACTCAGCTCTCGGAGCCATGGGGTTACAAGTGTTTCAGGTGTCATTAATAAGGCAGGTGCGCAGCCCTCCTGGTTGCACCTTCCTGCTTTGCATTTGCAAAAAATGGAAGGAAATTAAATAAATGCAATGCTCACATTTCTGAGTTGCCAACTGTTCGGGGCCGAGCTCACAAGGTTTCTGTGCTTCATTTCTTTTTGTGTTGAAATAGATAAATTTCGCCTCTTTCCTCCTGGTGGATTGGCCACAAAGACATTTTGGTTACTTTATTTCTTAAAACGTTCCCCTGGAGTGGGAAAAGACATAGCTAATACCACAGCCAGGACTTTAAGATTTGCTGTCTGTGCATGGGGCAAAGTGGAGCCGTGTGCCCGAGTCCCCGCTGTGTGCCGGGGTGCTTGGCCGCAGGGTTCCCACGAGCAGATTGGGCACGATCCCGGCTGACCAGCGCCAGCCAGCATGTTGCCCGCAGGCTGCCGGGTCGCCTCGCCTGGGCTCTGGATGATGGGGCTGGGGCTCCGGGCGGGAGAGGAGATGGGCCGAGGGTGCCAACAGCACACCGGGGTGTATGAAAGCTTTTGGCATCCCCCGGTAAGGGGTGGGAACGCTCTGCCTGCCGCCGTTCACAGGCTGCTTCTCCGGGATCCGGCAGCCCCCGGGGTGCCGCCGCCCGCTGGCCTCGCCGCACCCCGGCACCTCGCAGGCATCTCACGGCACGGTGGGGGTGTCGGCTGCCCCGCGGGCCGACCCCCCTCTCTTGGGTGGGGGGACCGAGCCGGTGCCCACCTTCCTGCACGGCCGGGGTGGTGCAGAGCCCCGACGGCTGCGGGTGCGGGTGCTCTGCCCGGCCAAGACCGCTCCTACCCCCGCTCCCAGCCGCCGGTGCCGGGGGTGCGGGGAGGGGCGGCGGGGGGTGGGGGGGCCGGTGGGGCGGGCAGGGCGGGGGGGAGGAGCCAGCGCGGGGGCTGTGCCTGGGCTGCGGGATGGGGCGGCGGTGAGGGAAGGCGGGCGGGCGGGTGTGCGTCGAGGGGGCTCTCGCCCCGCAGCCGAGCCGTGCCGAGCCGAGCCCCGCTCCGCTCCGCTCCCCGGTGATGCGCAGCGGCCGCACCGCCTAACCCCGCTGCCCGCTGCCATGGCGGCCCCGACCCCCGGGGGGGCGGCGGGGGTCCCGGCGGGGCTGCGGGCCGCCGCCTGGCTGCTGGCGTGTGCCGCGCTCTGCCGGGGCCGCGCCGCCGCCTGCCCGCCGCTCTGCGCCTGCAGCGGCCCCACGGTGGATTGCCACGGCACGGCCCTGCGCGCCGTGCCCAAGAGCATCCCCCGCGGCACCGAGCGCCTGTGAGTACCGCGGGGCTTTGTCCGGCGCGGGTGGGCGTGCGGCGGCCCGTGCCGCGGGCGGGCGGGCAAGGCGGCGTGCCCGGGCAAGTGCGTGTCCCGGGGGGTGCGTGGGAGCGCGCGGAGGGGGGCATGAGTGCCTAAGAGCCTGTGGGGAGCGTGTGCGGGAGCCCGTCACGGGATGCGTGTGCGAGAGCCTGGCCGTGGGGCGGGTGTGCAAGAAGAGCCTGGCCGTGGGGGTGTGTGTGCAAGAGCCTGGCCGGGTGGGGGGTGCGAGTGCCCATCCAAGGGGGGGTGCAGTTAAGGGGAGTTACTTGTGCAAATGCCGGGGGAGGGGAGGCATGTGCAAAAGCCTGCCCCAAAGTTGCGTGTGCGAGAACCTGGTGGGGTGGGTGCGTGTGTAGCGTCCCGTTCTGCGGGGGGGTTGTGTGTGTGCGTGTGAAAGTGCCCGTCCGGGGGATGCGTGTGCAAGAGCCTGTGGGGTGGGTGCATGTGCAGCATCCCCTCCGTGAGGGGGGTGCCATAGCCCGTCGAGGTGGCCAACGGTGCGCGTGCAAGAGCCCGCCGGGGCAGGGTGCGTGTGCACCCCTGTGGGAGGGACATGCAAGGGGTCCTGCATGCACAGGAGCCCGCGTGTGCCAGCGTGTGTGGAAGCATGCAGAGCGGCGTCGGGATTAGAGCTGTGCCTGAGGGGCTGGGTTGCTCCGGGGTGGGGGGGGGCATTTGCACTGGGGCAGCCTGGAATGGGGAGCATGTCTGGGGCTGCACGCCCCATGGCACCCACACGCAGGTGTGTGGCCACTCCTGCTGTGGCACCTACACAGCTGGAGGGGTTGCCTGCAGGTCCCCACAACCCCAAGCCCCTACCCGTGCTGGGCACCCTTTTGTGTCTGGGGAGCCCTCCTGAGGATGTTGTGCTGGGGATCAGGTCCCGTCCCCCTGATCTCCCCTTGGGACCCTCCCGGTGTGACCAGCCTACAGCCGTGCACCCAGCTCACCCAGCCCTGCCAGTCCCCTGTGCCTACATCTCTCTGCTCCTCAAAGCCCCTGCCACATCCCCAGGGGCGCTGGGAGTGGTCCCTGGGCCTCTCAGCTGGATCCCATAAGGAACCTTTTCTCCCATGGAGCAGTCATGGTCCAGCCAGCTGCGGGGGTCCTGCAGTGCCCGCTGAGCTCCCCTGAGCAGGGTGTCCCTTTGCTGCTGCACCCATCTGGGCAGGTCTCTGTGCTCCGGAGCCCTGCGGCTGCAGAGCAGGTCCACGCTCCAGGGAGAGGGGTATGAGCTGAATGTGTCCGACCTGCTGTTGGTGGCAGGTTCCCAGCATGCAGGTGTCCCCAGTCCTGGCAGGAGAGCAGGGCTGTCCCCAGCATCTCCCCTCCACTTAGGGGCAGTGAGTGCCCAGTCCCAGGGGCTGTGGTGGAGCCTGGTGGCACAGCAGCCCCCCGTCAGCTCTGGAGGTGGGGCCAGGCTGCCCCAACATCCCCCTTGCAGCACAGAGAAGCATCGGGCTGCCATCTTCGCAGGGCAGGATGCGTCCCAGGACAGACAGACAGACACACAGGGCTCCTCCTGTCCCTGTGCTGGGCTGCCTGCGGTTACTGGAGTGTGAATGTGCCCTTTGCCTGCAGCTGGGGTGAGACCCCGCAGGCAGGGACTGCAGGCAGCCTGGCAGCCGCCAGGGCTGCACCCAGCGTGCAGCGCTGGGAGCTCTGTGGGACACCACTTCAGTGGAGTTTTCTCTTCTCCCGCCAAAATTACCCTCATACAAATGTTTATTACCCAGCACAGCAACCGGGCTGCTGCCAGCTGCAGTCCCATAGAGCCAGTTGGTGAGCTCCGAGACAGGATCCCCCTTTTTGTGCCCAGGGTAGGGGGGAAGGTTTGCGCGCAGCCGCTCCTGCCTGCACCAGCCCTTTCCGCCCCTCGGGGAGCTCCGCGGGCTCCGCAGCATCTGCTCTCCACGCTCCCAGGTGTGGGGTGCTGGGGGAACGCGGGCAGCGAGCCCCTGCCTCTGCCCGCCGGGCAGGTCTCAGCACTGCTCAGGTGAGATGGTGCTGGAGTGGGCTGTCGGAGGATGCCTTTGGGTGGGTGTCTCGCTCCTACCCTGCAGGGCATCCCTCCCCTCTGGCAAGCAGGTCCTGCTTGCTGTCTCCTGTTCTGCATCCACTGACCCGGTCCTCTGTGGCCATCACTGTTCACTCCCCAAAACATGGGGTTTTCTGTATAGTCATGCAGCTGCCCCTGCCGGCTCTGCTGTCTGGGTTGAGCTAGACACGCTGCTCTCTCGTGGTTGTTGTCTGCTGGATAACTACTTCCCGCTGCGCTGCACACCCTTGCAGGTGCTTGAGGGTGTCTGTGCAGAGTAGGTCTATCTCCCAGCCGTGAATTCCTGCTGTAACAGATTGCGAGTGAGTTTGAGTTCCCTGTAAAGAGGCTGCAACCTCTCAGTCTCCAACTTCTCACCGCTTGATGGAGCGGGGTCAGCTAGCAACCGCAGGGGAGCCTGCATCAGTGTCTGTGCTTGCAACTTGCCGTTTCCAGGGGCTGGCTGTCTTTGGGAAGCCAGCACCCCCTTACCAGTGCCCTCCGCTGCCTGCTTCCTTTCCCAAGCCCCGGGATGTGCAGTGTGAGCGATGCTGACCTTGCTGTGCATCCTACAGTGCCAGTGAGCAGTGGTGTCTGTCTGTCCCTGCTGTCATGTTGCCTGCCTGTTGCATTCCCGCAGCCTTGCAGGACAGCCCGGCGTGGTGTTTGGAGGCTCCTGGCTTTCTCCAGCCTCCCAGCTGGCTGAGCCCCATAGTGCCATGGGCCAACCCCCCAGGCAGGGCAGTGCTGCCACTGCAGCCGCGCATGCTGGCACTGCCAAAGCTGTCACAGGGACTCAGGCAGCAGCGTCCTGTGGTGAGGTCTGAGCTCCATTGCCTTTGAAACACGCCCTTTTCCTTTGAAGAAGAGGGATTTATTTGCCTCACAGGGTCACTGCAACTTTGGGGGATCACGGGCTGGGGAGAAATGGGCTCGTCTGCTGCTTGAATGTTTCCCGTGATGTCTGCCTGGTGGCAGTGCCATGCTGTTGGTGCAGGGTAAGGGCTAGAGACATGTCCAGGAAGGAGCATGGGTGGTGGCTGCATTGGGGGTCAGGGAACCCCTCTTTCCTTGCACCAGGGCACAGGATGTTGCTCTCTAAGTGCCTTCTAGTCTGCAACCCGACGTGAATGCCAAGCGGTGTCCCCTGCCAAGCGGAGAGGCTTATCTGCAGCAAGGGGGGAAGCAGCAAAGTCTCTGGGCGCTTTGCACGGCTGCCTGTGCTCCTGCCTACGCCTCTGGCAAGCACGATAGAGCAGGTCTCGGAGGCATCGTAGGCAGGACGGGGTGATAATCCTGCAGCGCTACCGTGTTATCTGCTCCCGGGCGTCCCTCGGGTGTCAGCTGCTGGAGGGGAGTGGTGGGAGAAGGGCATGGTTCCATTCCTGGTTTGCTGCCTTTCCTCTTTCTTTCCTTGAAAGCGCCTCTGAAGAGCAGACTGCTCTGTCGGGGAGCTGGGTCACTCTCCCCGTGCCAGCAGGATCAATGCAAATTCGCCGCCATCAAATGGCTGCTTCCAGCCCAGCTCTTTGCTCATGGGGGATGAACTGAGCCTCATGGCGTTGCTCTCGCTCCTGCTTTTGAAGTTTTCGGCTGACAGCTGAGAATTGCCCCACTCACCCCTTTCGCCTCCCCACCATTTCACTGTCGGCTGTGCCGTGCTCCTCTCCCCCCCACGGGAGGCAGCAGAGCTGAGTTTGGGGGTCCCCATCACTGCATTCCCCTTGGCTCCCTCTTCTCCCTCCCAGGGTCTCTGGCCTCAGCATTGCATGGGGCTTCCATTTGCCTTGTTCCCCCAACTTGGGATGTGCCTGTGCTGAAATGGGCCCCATTCAGACTGCAGCCAGCTCTGCTGTCCCCCCTGTCTGCGTGCTCTTCCACCCAGCTTGCTGGCGGAGGGAAGGGGTGCTGAGCTCCAGCCCTTGGCAATGGGAGCTAGATGCCAGGGCGGCCTCACCTGAGGCACGCTCGTGCACTGCCTCACCGTCCCTCGCCAAAATTACAGCAGCGAGCTCTCGTCCAGCGTGTGTTAATTCATGCACGCACATCTCCCTCTGGCTGCTTAACCAAAATGTCTTGCAGCAGCAAGGCCGGTGTATCGCAGCAGTGCTCGTGTGTTCGACAGCAGTCCTTGTGCTGTGCCTCCTCGGGGTGCTTTGGGGAACGCTAATTCTTAGGAAGCACCTTGGGGGGAGGGTCAACCTTTCCCTTTCCTGGGGTGCCCGGGCAAGTTTTTGATGTTGCATCTGAGCAGGCTGGTTGCAGGGGCAGCGAGGGAGCACTCAGGCTCTGCAGGGCTCTGGGGCAGGATGCAGGACGGATTTCCAGCCAGGGCAGTGCTTGGCCAGCCCCGCTGCCCTCGGCTCTCGGGAGAGCCGGTGCTGGGCACTGGGAGGATGCGGGCTGGCTGGGGAAGCCAGGCTGCTCAGCCTGCTGTGGTGGCTTCCTTGGGAGCCTTCCCGGACAGAGGAAATTTGCAATTCTATTCCAATTTCTCCCTTCAGCTACGTCCAAGGCAGATGCTGTCTATATATCGCCATGGTAACGCTGCGTTCTTGCTCTCCATGGAATTACATGCTGGAAAAATATTAGTTTAAAAAACTATGTCGTGTTTGTATTGACTGGAGCCAAGGCTGATAGCGGAGGATCTATTGTCCCCTGGTTGGGAAAAGTCACCAGTAACAGGCGATAAAGCCAGGTGGATTGGCCTCTGGTGACCACTTCTCACCCTGCACGGCAATTGCTTCCCTATAAACCCTTCCCTGGCTCTGTTTTATTGCATCCTTTAAAATAGATATTTTTGCCTTAAATGTGCTGCCACTTTGCTCCTCCGGGGTGATGCATTGTGCCGCTGGCAATTCCTCACTGCCGAGGTGGGAGCCAGGAGGGGTAATTGTTCCTGGCTTTAATTGTGGGTCTCTCGTGTGCACCTTCAAACGCCGCTGCTGCTGTGGGCTGGACATGGCGGCGGCGGTGGCGGTGCAGGATAGCACCCTGTGCACACTCATGCATAGAAACCCCCTAGCTGGTTCGGTATGGGATGTGCATTTGCTTTGAGTTTCATGCTCCCCTACTTCATTTTTTCCTACTGAACCTCCGGCCAGCAGGACAGCGAGGCAGCTATAAAATGCAAAGGATGCTCAAGAGACCCCCGCAGGGGAGCAGACCCCGAAGCCTGGGGGAACAGAAGCCTGGGGCTGCCACCGAGGCAGGCAGGGAAAGGGTGCCCCGTCTGGGGAAAGGTGTACGAGCCCATGACCCTGCACTGAGAGGGGCTTTTCTTCCATCCTTGCTCTGGTTTGCTCCCCAGGGAGCTGCTGTGGGCGAGCACTGGAGCAGGACGTGTGCGTGCGTGCGTCCACAGGAGGACGAGGTGGGCAACCAAGGAGCCTCTCTTTGTCTCGCATCCGAGTCCTTCATGGTTCCCTGCCTGCTCCAGAGGTACTTAGTGCTGCGGATGCATCTCCTTTGTCTTTATTGCTACCGAAATAACCTTTCATAAAACCTGAAAGGCAAAGCGATGTTTCTGTGTGTGGTTTTCTGAAATGCAATAAAAACCAGTTGTGCGTTAGCAAATGGCCCCATCCCGGGGGATGTCAGATCCAGATCTCTGCTCCCCGGCAGGCTTCCAGCACGAGCAGCTCCAAGGCCAGCTCCGGCGGCCGGCCCCTGTCCTCTGTCCCCGCTGGGGCACAGCCAGGGATGGCTGCAGTGGCAGCAGCAGCGAGCGGAGGTTTCCCTGCTGTACAGCACCAGGCTGCAATTAGTTATGTGGGCAGCGAGAGCGGATGGTTTGCAGCCTGGTCATTAGGGTCCTGGCATTGCTGGAGGCAGGAAGGGAATGAGGTGGGATGGAGGGAACCTCTCTGTGGTGTTGGTGCAGGGTCGGTCCCAGGCCGTCCCCTCCGGGACCATCCCAGACCTCCCTGCCACATACAGGCTCTGAAGCTGCGCTAAGTATCTGCTTTCCTGGCGTGCATTTTGGATTCACTTGCTGCTCAAAATAGCAGAGGCAAGTGTCCTGTGGGGGAGAGAGGCTGCTCGGAGGAGGAAGATCAGAAAAAAAGAGAAGATTAATTTTTCAAGTGATGCAGCCGAGGAGCAGCCCTGGGCACCAAGAGTGGGAGAGATGCGAGCTCCTGGCCCGAGATATTTCTCAGTAGGAGGAAGCCCTGGCTCCAAAATGGGGTGCTCCAGAAGACCCAGCTGGTCTGGGGTTGAGCAGGCACCCATAACCGAGCAGCTCAGGTGCACTTGTCCTCCCATCGCTGCCGGGAGCTGCTGCAGGAGGGGTGAGCAAAGGGGGTGTGCTGCAGAGGGTGCAGGATGGATTGGACCTTGCTCCGCTGAGCAGCAGGACGGAGCCTGAGGGCTGGCCTCCCTCCCCTGCCCTGGGAAGCAGAGGAGCCATGGGAACAGCGATACTCCTCGCCAGGCTAGTCATCACGGCACAAAAAGCCCAATTTCGAGGGTCTCCAGGTAAATCTGAGCCTCAGTTTCCCTGTTTATGAAACGGAAAGGACCCGCTGCCTTTTCTCCCTCACACCAGGGTTGAGTGAGGTTATTTATTTATTTTTAACCTGAAGGTGACACGCCACAACACTGCATGAGTGTGAAGTACTCCCTGACTGCGAGCAGCTAATGGCTGTGGCATGAAAACCCCAGAGAGGACTTAGGAGGAGCAGAAAGCCTTCTGCATCCTCACCGTTACTCGCACGATCGATGCTGTTTGTAACGCTTAAAAATTTATTGTGATGCTAACCTGCTTTAGTGCCTCGTAAAAGCTTATGGAGCCTCCCGTGCTCTGGGGGCCAGTGCCGTGCCTGGGGTTGGGTTCCCCTTGGGCTAAGGGCAGTTATTCTTTGAGGAGCCCACATAGCACATAGCTGCTCTTGGAGCTCTCGTCTTTGGCACAACACCCTGCAGGCATCTGGTAGGGGGGTTGCTGGCAAGGTGTTCGCCCTGGGGTGTGTGGCACCCTTAAAGGGACTTTGATGAACCCCGTGGGCACCCTTTGCTCTTCCTTGAGGGGTCTGGTCAGGGTGGAGATGGGAAGGAAAAGGAGGAGAAGGTGCTGAGCCCCTTGTGCAGCTGTGTCAGCCCAGGGCATGGGTGCCTGGTGCCCCCTCCCTGAGCAGCGGGCAGCAGCACCCCATACCCACCTGGCACTTTGGAGGGGATGGGGTTAGCACCCAGACGTGTCCCCGTGGGCTGCAGGGAGCTGGTGGATGTGGTGAGCATCCCTCTGTGCTGGTGCTGGAGGAGAATGGCTCTCCCAGGACTGGGAAGGGCTCTGCCCTGCCTTTTGCTGCTCGGGCAGCTCGGCGAGCCTGTGCTGGGACTCGATTACATTCAAGCAGCCGGGTGAAATCTTGAGAAGACTTGAAAAATGCAATAAAAGTATAGGATGAAAGGTTGCAGCTGCTCCATCCTCCAGTGCTGAGCGCAGGGGTCAGTCCGGGGTCTGAGCCTCGTCCGTGTTCCCATTAGCAGTCTCCGTGATGGGATGCGAGCTGCTTACCACATTTGCAGATGCCACCAGGCTGGGAGAGATGCAAGAGGGCTGGAGGGTGGGCTGAGATGTCCACGTGGGCTTGGCGAACAGGAGGAATGGGCTGACAAAAAGGGTGCTGTTGCCTGGCGACTCGAGGAAGGTGTTTGGGTGGGAAGGGATCGCCAACAGCACAGATGTGGGATGGGAGCAGAGCTGAACTGGTCCTGCCCCTGCAAGGCAGAGGGACCCCGAGGGAGGGCTGTGCCTGTGGAGCTGGGGGCTGTTGGGGGCGAGAGGGGACCTGCAAGGGAGCAGCCTGGTCTCTGCACCGTGCTGGCTGGGGCAGGCAGAGATGGGGTTCATTTGCAGCGGGAGGGGTTCAGGTCAGAGTTTTGGAAACGGTCCCTGAGTGACTTGCAGGGTCAGTCCCCCATCCCTGAAGGAGCCGCCTCTGCATCTGTCAGGATTGATGGAGGGCTGCAGAGGTACTGCTGTGGGGTGCATGACCTTGCAGCCGTAATTTCTGCGCTTCCCTGATTATTATCTGGCACTGCCGACTCCAGCTGGGGTCAGGGCTCAGGGATGAGGGCCCATGGAGCCGCTGGGAGGGGAGCTGAGTCCCTAAGGGATGGTGTTGTGAGCCAAGGGCAGAAACGGCAGGGCGATGAGGACCATGGGTGCATCACAGCAACGAAGGAACTGCTGGCCTTGCCGGGCAGCGGTGGCCCTCGGAGCGGGGACGACAGGGGCTCAGCTGGCTGCAGGCGTTGCTGGCACGGACCCTTCTCGGCCAGCCCCTGCGGTCACCGCCTGGGTGCCGTGCATGCCCACTTTGTGCTGGTGCTGACGGCGCTGGGAGATGTTTCTCCGCTTGCAGGTGCAAATGCAGGGTTTTGTGTCGCAGGCTTTCCCTCTGCCTTCTTAAAAGCGGGAGTCTGAGGAGCACAGCAGTTAGGATTTCTGCCTTGGTGGGAAAGCAGAGCTGAGCTGGGCACAAGGACGGGAGTCGCTTGTGTGCCGAATAGCTGATGCTTCGCAACAGAGTATGGATAGAGGGATTGCGCTGTCTACTCCTTCCCCTTCCCGCTCCTGATAAATCAGTGCCCAGGGAAATATCACTCATGTTGGCTGTATTTAATAAATTACCTCTCAGCATTTGCGCTCTCTGAGGTTGTTACTGAGTTAGTGTAGCTCCAAACCCTGCAAAGGGAAAAGACGTATCAGACCCCCTGGGAGTGGAATAAGCCATCCAAAGCTAGAAACCAAATATAAACCCAGACTATGCAAATCCAGTCTAACGAACCCTGCTGCAATACAGACATCCCATCTGGGAGTGGGATGATCCATAAGCAACATAGCAAAGGGACTGCTTATTTTAATGACTTTCCTCTTCCCAGGAAGAAATGGGAGGGGGATTCTGAAACTTGAAGGTTGCAAATAAAAATTTGCTGCCTCTCTAGCAGCAGTGTGAGATTTGGGGTGCTGGGGGGCAGAGGAGGGCAGCCTGGATGAACGTGATGATGCTTTCTGGCATTAAACCCTATGGATTAACAGCAAAAGAGCATACCCCGCATCTCTGCTTTCAAATCACAGTCCAGAAATGCGGCCAATCTGCCAGGCAGCTCCCCAGACACATCAGTCCTTATCAAAGCTCTGCTGCACGGGGCAGGGCAGGGTGTTTTGCTTCACTAGGAAAGGGCACGGAGGCAGCGGGTGAGCAGCTGAGCAGCGGGGATGCGGCTTTCTGGGCACAGCAGACTGTAATTTATCTCCATGAGGAACTGAAGGGGATTTAAAGGGGAAAAAAATGGCATGAAGTTAAATAGCAGTGTTGCCTCGGCATCCTTACAAATAAGCTTTACCTGCTGTTCGTTCCCATCTTGGTTGCAAAGGCCATCATTTACCCGAACAAAGGCAAGGGGGAATGCTGAGAGCAGTTGTCAGGGAGCACGCAGGGTTGAGGGAGCGGGGCTGTGAAGGGGTCCTGGGACACTGCCCTGCTTGGGGACCACCACCAGCCCCGGTCCCGGAGCGCCCTGAGGATGCTCAGCGAGCACGGAGGGACCAGCGGCTGGTGGGGCTGGGTGGGCAGCACAGTTGCCCCCCAGGGGGGGGCCTGTCCCCAGGCACTGCCCCAGGACAGGGCATCCTGTGCCTCCGTGTGCTGAAAAGTCTTGGCGTTCAGGCTGCGCCATCTCAGAAGGTGCCTGGGCGAGAGGGCAGAGCCTGGTTTTGGCATGTGGAGGGACCGGCTGTGTCCAGTCCATGGCTCTTTGGTGTTTCCGTCTGTCTCCGTGCTGCTTTGCCTGTGCTCTGGCTAAGGCTCTGCGGTGCTGGTGCTCAGGGGACCCCAGAGGTGTCCGAGCCCTTCTTGGGCTTTGCAGGCTGAGGTGTAAGTCTTGGCTTTCAGACTGAGCAGTTTTAAAATCAAGCCACTCTGCGCGCTCTGCAGTACTGGAGGTTGCCTAACTTCCACTTACACATTGCAGCCGTAGTAATTAGTGTTACGTATCTTTAGAAGAAAGTGACGTGGAGTGCCAGGAGCTGGGATAGGTGCTGTTACCTCCAGCTTGGCCTCCAGACTGGCCCTGGGGAGCTTCCCAGGCAATCTGCTTTGGCAAGGACCCTTTAGGACATTTGGAGAAAACCAGCTGGGGTTTCTCCCTGCCCTTAGCTGGCCCCAAAGCTGTGGTCCAGGCACAGATGCACATCTGCACATACCGTGCCACCCCTCCTATGGTGACAGATGTCCCTAAAACGCATGACCCGCCCCAGCACCTCATGCCCGGGACTCACAGCCTGGCTGTGGGTTTTGCTCCCGGATGGGGGGCAGGCCTGAGCCCCGTCCCCGGGGGCCAGATGTGCAGTGCGGGCTGGAGCCCCGTCCCCGGGGGCCAGATGTGCAATGCTGCATGCTGCCGGACATAAAGCCGGGCGAGCTGGGGCGGGGGGGTGCACAGCCCGAGTGTGGGTTTCAGTTTAATCGCAGGGGCTGGGGAACCGCTATTCATTCCCGGCTTGCATTCATCTGTGTCCTAGTAACGTGCTCTCCCCACCTCCTCTCCAACACAGGCACACACGGCTGGATAATGGCAGGAGCCCTGCAATCTCGGGCGCTGAATAGCGCTGCAATTATGAGGCTATAATGGCGAGCTGGAACTCATTAGCCATTATCAGCCATTTCAGCAGGACAATGGCAGCACCCCGGGGTGCGCGGCTGCGCTGGCTGTACCCGCCGGCCGTACGTACTGCTCGGCGGCTTCGCGGCCAGCCCGCCACTGACCTCAGCCCCTCGCATGGCCGCAGAGCCCGGCCGAGGGAGGTTTTGGCTCTGGATGGAAAGGATGGACTTTGTGTTCAGCCCCTCGTGTGACGTGGGGCATTAGAATCATAGAATCACTTTGGTTGGAAAAGACC
>BOSO01001904.1:171412-203449 GCA_018403395.1 Gorsachius goisagi
TGGGGACTCGACCACCTCCCTGGGCAGCCCCTTCCAGTGCCTGACAACCCTTTCTGTGAAGAAATTTTTCCTAATGTTTAACCTAAACCTGCCCTGGCACAACTTCAGACCATTCCCCCTCATCCTATTGCCCGTTATGAGGGAGAAGAGGCCGACCCCCACCTCCCTACCCCCTCCTGTCAGGCAGTTGTAAAGGACGATAAGGTCTCCCCTCAGCCTCCTCTTCTCCAGTCATTCCCGCTCCCCAGTCCTGCTCTTGGGGCCGGGGGGTTATAGAGTCCTGGGTGCTGGAGTGCCTGCTCCAGGGTGGCATCCTCCTGCCTCTCCCCTGCCCTGGCTCCAGCAGCTCGGCCTTCCCTTGACTGCATTCCCCTCCTGTAGTTTATTTATTTCCTCTTTATTTCTGCATCTGCATTCAGTGCAGGCGGTGGGTCTCCAGTGTGGGAGCCCTCCCCGGGCCATGCGTTCGCATCCTCCATCCCCAGGACGTGCCACGGGCAGATCGGCCGCGGGGCAAGGAGCAAACGCTGCCGTGCTCTTTCCTGCCCGTGGGGTGCTGCACAGGGACCCCCAGCTCTGCAGGCTGTGAGTCCCAGGGTTGACGATCCCCATCTCTCCCTGCGGTGCTCACAGCCCCTAATGCAGAAAGGCACTGCAAAGCCAAGGCTGCGAGGTGAAAATCTCTGCAGCTCACAGCTCAATATATTAGCTCTAAAATATTTAGAGGAGGATAATCCTAGCAGGGGCATGCTGGAGCGCGTTGGGGGGGAGAGCCGGGGAGGCGTAGCCGGCAGGCTGGGAGCAGAGCCCCTGCTACGCGTGGGTCTGGCAGGGACGCACACCTTGCCTGGGCGCTGAGCAGAGCCTGGGCAGGACAGGAACCATGGGGTGGGTGCAAGCACCCCATGGGCAACTCCCCACCCTTAATTCTACCAGCAGGGTGAGCAAGCCAGGACAGTGGCTCCCCTCTGGCTGGGATGCCTGTCCCTGTGCTCACCCAGGGCTTTTGCATGTGGGAGCAACACCAGGAGAAATAGCCGGTCCTGTGCAAGTGTCTCGTGAAATGTGACGTGTTCTCTGGGCAGATCTTCCAGAGGTGGCACGGGGCAGAGGAAGGAGTGAGGTGTTGAACACTGAACCAGACATGGGTGACCTGCAGCTGGGTGTTTGGAGGGGTCCTGCTTTTCTGGGGGACAGTTGTTTGCTTTCTTATTACCCCTGCCCTCTCTAAGCAGCTCTGTGTGTTTGGGATGACCTTACCAGGTGTTTGCTGCATTTCCAGCGTGGGGTGATGTACGTCCAGCCAGGCGGCTGCTGGTGTCACTGGGCTTCGTGTTGCATTGCTGATGGCTCTGGGGCTTCAGTCCCAAGGGGAGCATCCAGTGAGGGGACAGGGAGGTGGGGGGAGCTGGGCAGCCCCTGCCTGTTGCTGCTTTATGAAAGATGCCAGCTTACACACTCCTGGCCAGCCAGGCTTCTGCGCACCCAGCCACTGCTGGCCGTTGAGGGTGAGGGCCCTCTGGAGCCAGTGGCCAGCCCTGCTGATCCTAGCAGGGAGCACAGAAATGCAGCAGCTGGGTCTTGCCTGCCCTTTTTGGGGAGCCACTGGGGAGCCCTGGGTGCCTGGCCGCCTCCTGAGTGCTTCCCCACTGACCTCCGCCTCTTCTCTCCGCAGGGAGCTCAATGGCAACAACATCACACGGATCAACAAGAATGACTTTGCTGGGCTGAAGCAGCTTCGTGTCCTGTGAGTTCCTGGCAGCCCCAGGCTTGGTGGGCGCCGTGCTTGGCTTGTGACCCTCCTGGGGCGGGTAGAGATGATGCCGAGTCCTTTGGTGGGCACCTGGAGGGTGTCCCTGTTGGGCTGAGCATGGTGGGCTTCCAGCTGGGAGGGAGTGGGGAGAGAGAGACTGGGTTGTGTTGAGGGGATGGTGGGATCAAGGTGGCCCTGGGTCCAGAGGAGCATTGGGGACCCCAAACGGTGAGACTGGTGGCTAGGGACCACCTTTCCAGAAAGCCGACCCCTTCTCTCCGCAGGCAGCTGATGGAAAACCAGATCAGCACGGTGGAGCGTGGGGCGTTTGACGACATGAAGGAGCTGGAGCGGCTGTGAGTGCCCGGGCATGGGGGCGGGTTGGCAAGGGGCCGCCAGGTTTCGTTGCAGAGAGCATCCTTCCCTTTTTGCCTGAAAGCATAATGTGTCAGTGCCGCCTGACTTCAAACAGCTTCTCTGCTGCGCGGCGGTGGGATTTTACAGTGTGGGAAGCAAACCTATTTCTGTTTCTATAGATCTTAAAGTCCTTTCCGATGCTTTGAGGTGAGGGGCAGGTTAAACACAAATCACTCTCACTGTTATCAGCTGGGTCCTGTGTGTTAGCGAGGGAACCGCAAGTTCCAGCCCACTACTCAGCAAAATAGCTCAGGAGTTTAAAAATCCTGAGCTGCTCGAGCAAATGCGAGGAGCTGAGCAAGCAGCAGGTTAACAGCGCAGTTAAGCAGCAATGAGTGGTTAACAGCTTGGAGTCCTGTCTGCATGTAATTACAGTGTTGTGAGTAAGTCTATTAATGCCCTGTTGGTTGCCCCTGCCTGGAAGTGCCGTGAGCGGGACAGGGGTGTCCTCCCCAGGTGGGATGCTGGGCTGGGCTGGCTCCTCTCAGTGAGCCAAAGCACCCCAGCTGGGTTGCAGAGGGGGGTGATTGCTTTGCCCCCCAAACCCTGACCTTTTCCTCCTTCCCTGCAGGCGGCTGAACCGCAACCAGCTGCACACCCTGCCCGAGCTCCTCTTCCAGAACAACCAGGCGCTGTCCCGGCTGTAAGTACCCTCTGTGCTGGCGGGGCTCCCCTGCCCGGCCATGCCGTGGGCTCGCTGTGGGGCTGCTCGGGGCTGCTGCTGGGTTTGGAGGGGCACTGACGTCCCGGGAGGGTGCTCCTGGGGGGGTTGTGCTGGTGGTTACTGGTGTCTTGTCCCAGTGATGCACCCTGTTTCTGAGCCACCCAAGCAGGCGGCACGGCAGGAAATCGGCTTTGCCTTGCGGAAGACCTGAGACTGGTGCTGTTAAGACTGCGTTGACCATCCTTGCAGTGCATGGGGATGTGGAAGGAGGTGCTGCCAGTTTGGGCTGGGGCTGGCATCGCCGACCTGGCCTGTGCCTGCACGGTGCCCATTGCAGAGGTGCTGCGACCCCCGCAGCCTCCTCTCTGGGTGCGGGTCGCAGGCTTGGAGTGGGGTGCCCCGATGTCCTAGACCAGGTTGTCATGAAGGGAGGGTGAAAGAGGATGTCCCCAGGGGGTTTGCGTCCTGCCCGGAGACCTCCGCAGGGCACAGAGAGCCCCGCAGCCCTGCCCAAGGGCTGCCTTCCTGCTGGTGTCTGGAGCGGCCCGGGGAAGGAGGGGGAAGTCCCGCCCGGGGCAGAGCCAGGCCCTCGCACCCTCCCTGCACAGCCCTGCCTGCCCCCATCCCCGCCTACCCCCCCGGTCCCCACAGAACCACCCCCCCCCGGGACCGTCTCTTGTTGGGCAAGCCCCAGCTCTGCAGACCCCTCTGTTCCTCCTCCCTCCGAGCAGCAGCAGGCTGCCTGGGGAGGGCTGCCGGGGTTTCGATAAATATTCTCTTTTCCATATTGGCTTTCCCTTGCCTGGGGCTGCTTTGCTCAGGCAGCGGCAGGCAATCCTCTTAACAAAGCATCTACCGGCTCTCGGCCATGTCAGGCACCGTGTACATCGGGAAGGAGGCCGTGAGGAGGAGAGGGTGCATGCCAAACTGGGGCGGGGTGCTCTCTGTCGCTTGGAGAAGATGCTTGCACCCTTGTGGCTGATTTGCAGTGCGTAGGAGCAGGGCTGTTGTGGCCAGGACATGAGTTCTCTGCTGACTGCATCTCGTATCTCCATTTCTGAGCTGTGAAATGAGGATGCCAGGTCCCTGCCAGGGCAGGGTAGGAGTGGATGAAATAGCTGAATGGGTTGAGACGTTGCCAGGGCAGGCATGGCCACCTCCGGGGCCAGGCAGCCCTGCCTGCGCAGGCAGGCTGCGGCTGAGCTGTTTTGCTCGGCGGCGATGCCGGTTTCTTCCGACGGTGCCAGGGAGTCAGTCCCAGCGTCCAGCCGGAGGCGGTGTAATGAAGGGTTAAAACGCCGTGTGGGTTGCCAGCGTGGGACGTGTGAAATGGTGGACCCGTGCCAAGGATGGGCCTAGGTAATGGCAGCTGATAGCACAGGCGTTCAATTAATTATCAAATGGCATTTGTTGAGCTCAGCTGTGCCGTATCGTGGCGCCAGCAAGGGCCCATCCTCCTCCAGCCGCCCATTGCATAACAAAAACACGGTCGGGAGAATTATTTTACAAACGTTAATGTTTCCCTTTTAATCTTCTCTAGATTTTAATACCAGGCTCTTTCAAAAAAGCAAACCCCAGCAATTCACTGGGGAGGTGCAGAAGCGCAGCCGGAGCCGGGGCTGTGCCAGGGTGTGCGTCGGGCTGCCCGCGCCCTCGCACGGCGTGCACGGGGCTGTACGTACGGCCACGGGCGAGGGGGGGCACGCTGGGCGCTCCTTGCAGCCACCCCACGTGCAGGTGTATTTCAGCCTCTGCCTGTTGCTTTACTGTTGCTTCTCGCGACGCGGTGGTGTTTTCGAACCTGTTCCCTCCCGCCCTGCCTTGAAGCTGTTTTCTGACCATCCCTGCCGTGACAGCCGCTGTGACAACCCCCGCCTGGACACCAGCACCTGGAGCTTGCCTTGCGCCGTCCCAGGGCTGTGTGAGCAGGCTCAGATTTTTGCAGCCCCTCAGTGGTGCCGTGCCCTGGGGAGCTTTGGTGCACGCTCGGGGCAGGGGGTCCCCGCAATGCGCTGTGGGGTCGGGGAGGGGGACATGCTGAGCCGCCTGCTGCCCCTCTCGTTCACCCCACACGCTGCCGGCGTTGGTGAGGGCAGGGACGCGGTTGCTGGGGTCTGCCTGGGGAGCACGTTGGGAGCCACTGATCTGGAGGAGCCTGAGGTCCTGCGTTTGGGCAGCAAAGCCCTGTGTGCTGGAGGACTTGCTGCTCCCTCTCCTTGTGGCTGCCCCTTGCTGAGACACCCAAGGATGGTCTGGGGGGGACAGCAGAGTAGGGGATGCCCAGGGCAGAGCTTGTCTAGACACGCTGTCATGGTGGCTTAGCAGGAGGTGGGGTCTGGACTGGCGCTAGTCTGGCCGGCGCGGGAGGTCATAAGGACGCTTTTAAATTGCCGCAAACCTGGCTCAGGCTACAGGGATATGAGTCGGTGGGGAGCAGGTTTAAGCTAAATTGAAATCAGCTCGCCTTGAACTGAAATCAGAGCCTCTCCACCAGGCTTTGTGCTTATTTAACTGCTGAAATGGATCTGGGGTGGCCCCGTGAGCCGCCCCCTCCCTGCCCTGGAGGCAGGCTGGGACCTGTGCTGGTCAGGATGGGATGGGATGGGACAGGACGGGATGGTCAGGATGGGATGGGATGGGACAGAATGAGAAGAGACTTCCCTTACCAGCACCATGCTCTTGCAGATCTTGGTCTCCAGACCATCCAGCAAGCAGTGCCTGTGCAGGCTTCCCCATGCGCTGCTCGCTGCGGGCACCCAGGAGGTGCTCCTCAAGCTCTTGGGGTACCTGCTAGGTCCTCATGTCCTCACACCTGATACTGGGAGGTCTTGAATTAGCAGAAACAGTCTGAGCAAGTCAGGCTGAGATCTGTTCAGTTGGGAAATGAGGCTGCTGGGTCTGGCATGTGGGTGGCAGCTGAAGCAGAAAGCCATGGCTGGATGCAGGAACCAGTGGAGTTGCTTAGATGGGTACCTGGGTGCTGGCCTGGATGCTCCAGCCTCTCCTAACCATAGTCTTGCTGCATCTTCAGCGACACATCGGTAACAGGGCAAGTCTGTTGAATGTGGGGTATGTGATACCCATAGAGCAGTTTTCCACTTTGAGCCTCATGGAAATACCTCACAGGCATCCAGAGAGGGGGACCTTGGGGTCGGGGCAAGATGGAGAGCTGTTGGTCCATCTCCTGGGTCTGGGTGGCAAAGCCTAATCCACGTCGGCGTTGCTTTGTGGTCTCCCAGCCCGGCTTGAGCTGCAGCAGTTACTCAGAGCTGGGCTATAAGGAGCATTTGTGCATCGGGATAATGGAATGGGTTCGAGTTACACCTGATCCGTCAGGGCTTAAGTAAGCTGGGGAATAGCAGGAAAGGGCCAGCGGAAAGCAAACCTCAAATGAGGGCGTGGGGAAAGTGAGACGCCTGGAGAGGAATGTTTTCCCCTTGGTATTTGGGAATATTGAGCTGACGCCTGCCAGGAGCCTGTCTTGGTCTGAGGTGGGGGGGTGAGGGGGGCTGTGCCAGCACCTCGCCAGTGGGGCCGGGAGGCGGGAGGACTCTCCGCATGGCCTCCCTT
Organism: Gorsachius goisagi; assembly: GCA_018403395.1. Lineage (NCBI taxonomy): Eukaryota > Metazoa > Chordata > Aves > Pelecaniformes > Ardeidae > Gorsachius > Gorsachius goisagi. The sequence goes on from BOSO01001904.1 coordinate 177,817, forward strand.
ATTTATATCTGCCACAACGAGCGGGTAACTCATTAAGCAGTCCTGGTGGCTGGAAATGGTGCTGATCTGAGGTTTCGCTGGAGAGCGCCTGACCCCAGTGACCCCATCTCAAACTGGGTTTAATTAAACTGTCAGCACTGGACGGAAGAACAAAGCGTCATGGGCTTGGGGGGGGGGCAGGGTCTCCCCCAGCTCACTAGGGAAGAGCAGGTCTCCTGCGAGGTGGAGAGCTGATAAAAAGTGGATCTTGCCCTCTATCGAGGAAAAATTACCCACGCAAAAAGGTGACCTCTGCTATCATGCTGCCCAGCTCTGGTCCCCGGTGCTCTGCAGCCGTGCACATCTTGGCTCAGCACCAGTGCCAGCAGCATCACTTCAGCATCTCTCCTGAGCTGGCAGGAGGGTTTTTTTTCCCCTTGGATTGCCTTGGGAGAGGGGACCAAAACCCTTGAGTTTCTCTCTGCTTCCTTGGGAGGAGTGGAGAAGGGATGGGAGAGGAGTTTTGTAGTCCTGTCTCCCTCCTCTCCCCACCTCCCTTTAAAACCTCCTCCTGAAGCTGTTTCTAAGCCTCTTTGGGGGTCCTGGGTGGGGGATGCGAGGAGGAGAGAGGAGGCTGGGATGGCCGTAGCAGCAGGGTGAGAACAGAAACACTGCTGGCGCATCGTTAGGGAGGCAAAGACGTGGGCTGTCGAAATGTGCTAAAGGCAGCCAGGATGGCTATAAATAAACAGTTTTCTCCAAGGGAAGCCGAGCTGGCATGAGGGAAGAGAGGAGTGGGGGGTGCTCGGCTGCAGGGAGCTCTGGGGAGATGCTCCCCCCAGGGGAGCAGCGATCCCGGCTGGATGGATGTGTCCCTCCAGGAGCGGCCACCCAGAGGTTTCCCTTGCCGAAATCCACAGCAGCCGCCCCATGCTCAGCAGAGTGGGAGCTGAGAGAGGATGAGCAGAGAGAGGAGGGGACAAGGTCTTGTCTCCAGAAGGAGGAAGATTTAGGACGTGGGCTGCCATGCCAGCAAAAATGGTGGAGGAGACGGTGCCGCGTCCGAGCTGGCAGCCAAGCCCAGGGGGAAGGGCTGGCGGTGCTGCTCTCCCGGCTGTAAGGGCAGGGGCTCCCTGGAAACAGCATTAACATCTCAATCAGGATGAGGGGCTTTCTGAGCTGGGGACATGTGAAATGCTGTAGGAGCTGGGGGAATTGTCACGCTCCTATGAGACCCTCCTCCCTCGGCCGGAGCCTGCAGAGGGGTACCGGTGCTCTACGCTTACTTCTGTCTGGGAGCTGAGACGGAGACCAGGGGCTGATGCAGACCCCCTCTGGACCAGGGGTATTTAAAAATCTGGGTGATGAGGGAGTTTTGAGCTGAGTCGCAGAGAGCACCGCAGCTGGGTGTGCTGCCTGGGCAGGAGGGGTTACATTCAGTGAGCTCTGGGGCAGGTTCCTCGCACCATCCCTGCATCTGGCCAAACCCAGCCCTAATTGCCTTTGGAAAAGCAGGCAGAGAGAAGTGGAGCGACGCTAAATAATTTGACAAAATGCAAACGACATCCTTCAAGAAGGGAGAGGACCACAACCACGCCGGAGGAAGCTGTGAGCTGAGTAGTAGCAAAACAGGGTGACAAGTGAAAAAGGAGCTGTCGGAGAAAGGAATAACAAAACAGGCCCCGCTCGGATGGGGCTGGCTGCGCGTGGGAGGTGTTGCTTGCCAGACTGTACCGGTGACCGTTCCTCTTGGCGCTGCACTGGGAAAACCCCCGGATAGGAAAGGGAGAGATGGAGAAACGTCGGGACAAAACCCACGTGCTTGGTGGCAGCTGGGTGGAGGAGCGGTCCTGTGTCCCCTCAGCGGGTGGCCGTGCTGGTGCCAGGTGGGAGGCAGGGGTGTGGGGGGGATGCTCACCAGGGGATGCGGGTGCCGCAGCTCTGCTCCCCTCCCAGCCGGGGGGGGCTCACCTGCCTGAGCCCTGGCTTCGACCTGGCGGGTGATTTTCGGTGCCTGCCTGTGTGTTTGCTCCCTGGAAACCCTGCCGCGGTGGTGGGCTGGCTCTGGCTGCGCTCCGGCTCTCCTGTGCCAGACGCCCACCCCGTCCTCCCACGGCCGCTCCTGTTGGGGCTTTGGCCGAGGTTCGCTGCCTCCAACGAGGTTTTGTGTTCGTTCTGCAGCCGGCGAGCCCGGCATGCGCCTGGGAGCCCGCAGCCGCTGCGTGGGAAGGGGCCTGCAGGCACAGCCGCTTCGGCTCCCCAGGTGTCTGCTCCTTCGCTGCTTTGCTCTTTGCACAGATGTTTCCGTGCTGCTGCTTGGTGTCTCCATACAGAGAGGTCCGTGGTCCAAGAGCAAGGTGCCAAGGTTGGGAGCAGAGAGCAGCTCCCCCCACCCCGGAGCAAACCTCCCCTTCCCCAGCATTCCCATTTTCTGTCCCAGCTCCCGTCTCTGGCAGCATCCTCCTCCCCTCGCCGGGCGAGGGCCAAGTGTCCCCGCTGTCACTGTGCCCCCTCGGCTCCGGGTGCTGTACCCCCTTGCGCTCCCTGACAAAGCCCCTTCTGTCGGGGACAGAGCGGGGCTGGGGGGGCTGAACCGGGATGCGTCCCCCCGAATACCAATCAGGAAGGGGGGAGCGTGTTTACACTGGTAGCTGGGGGGCAGCTGTGGGGTCTGTGCGCTGCAGGACCCCCCCACCCGCCGGGGGGGACGGGGAGGGGGAAAGGAGGCCTCGCCGCAGCCCCCGGGAACAAAGAGTCAGTGTGGCTCGTGACAGCTCTAAGGAAACGCGGGGAAACAAATGTGCCACTAATAGGTGGGGAGGTTACCTAGGAAAAGATGCTGCTGGGCGGGCGGGCGGCCAGCCCTCTCCCTGGCGGGCTGGCAGGCGGCGAGGGGCTGGGGCTGGCATCCCCGGCCTCGGGGGGGCTCGAGGGGCTGCACTGGGGCCAAGCCAAGGTGGATTTGGGGTCCGTGCCTCGGTGGGGCATGCCCACGGGCACAGCATCCTTACGGGCACAGTAAGGACATCTCTGGGGTTTGGTGCTGGGTGTCCCCGTGGGGCAAGTGGCACCGTTGTGCAGGGAGCTGCTCGCTGCCTGCTTGCTCCCCCTCTTCTTCCTCTGTCATTAATGTGCCACAGACCTCAGCTGTTTTTTTGGGGACCCAAAAAGACTCCCTGGGGGATTTGAGTACAGCCAAGCCTCAAAGCCTCACGAATTAAACACTTGTTTAAGACCTTTTTCATATATAAGCAATTCTGTAAGCTTTTGGGGACCTGGGGTCTGTGGAGGCACAGGAGCGCCTGGGGCGAGTGTCGCTGCTGTGCCCCGACCTGCCGCCAAGCAGTCTCCCCCTCTGCTTCCCACCAGCCTGGGCCCCCTCCCGCCAGGGTGATGGTGCAGGGGTGCCCCAGCTCTGTTCTGCAGCATTATCCCGGCAGCGAGCTGGGGCTGCCAGGAGCAGGCATTGCCAGCCGGCTGCTTGGAGATAATCTGCCCCCTCCCTCCACGCACCCCGTTGTGCTCCGGACCGGCGGCCGGCTCTGGCTTTCTGGGTGTCGAGCTGCTTCTGAGGTTTCCCTGGCAATGCGCGGGGTTGAGCCCCTTCCCAGGGCTCCCTCCTCAAGCCGCTGACTCTCACTCTTGCTCTGGGTGCAGGCTTGGATTTGGCTATCTTAACGTTACTAAAGCAAAGGGGTCTGCGTCTGTAGTGAGGTGCAACTTCCAGCTCCTTGCCCCTTTCGGCAACGTGTCCCCCCTCCACGTGCCATCGCCCTGTGCAGAGCATCCCTGCCCATCTCTCTGGTGATCCCTACTGCACCAGTAAATGAGAATTTGCAACACGCAGGAAAAAATGGAGGAAAATCAAGTCTTCCTAATGCTGGGCAGCGGTGCTAATTACACAGCTATTAAAACACAGGGGAATTGTTTATTCCCTCCCCTCCTCGCAGTTCATTGCTTGCTGCATTGTGCCCCATTCACCCCTCGGCCGCCTTTGGTCCCCTGAAAGAGTTAAAAGAGCACTCGGAGGAGCTGATGCCATACGTTTTGGGAGCAGAATAAAGGCATTTCCTTCCTCCTGTTTTCACAGCTCAGATACTAGAAAGGTTCAAAGCAATTTTGAAGAATCGTGAGCAGAATTGGCCTTTGGTAATTCGACTTCTAGGATGTGGAAGGAAAAAAAAAAGTCTTATGCGGTGATTTTGGGGGTAGGTTATAGCCTGGTACCCCTGCACATGTATCCCACAGACATGTTAATGTGCAGAGCCAGATAATCAACCTGCGTTTGCTGGTTGGTTCTCCTGTGGGTGTGTGCTGGACCCCCTTGTCCCTCCTGCTGGGACTGCCATGAAAACAGCCACCAGCAGTTTCCAGCACCGCTTCCAACAGCTGCCTGTAAGGGTGCTGGGACCGCATCCTTCTCTGCTGCTCCCCAGGGGCCTGTGGTGCTGTCGGCAGCCGTGGTGCTGTCTGCAGCCGTGCTGCACCACGCAGCCTGCGGCCCCGACACCAGCGGCTCGGCTTGGCTCGGTGGGCACCGGCTTCTTGCCCATGCAGGCTGCCTGGGGCACTGGGATGCTTTACCTGCTGCAGCAGGTGGGTAATTTTCCCTGTGCTAAAGTGCCGTAAAGACCAAATATGTGAGTGTGGAAGATGCTTCTTCTTGTACCGGGGGGGTTTTCTGGTGTGGCAGGGCTTGGGGGCATTGCCAAGGGGAAGCTGTCCCCCGCCCGCAGGGATGGGCTGGTGGCATCCTGGTTAGCAGAGCCCGTTTCCCCATGCGTGCCCACCAACAGCCGGGCAGAAGCGCAGGGCAGCTGCCTGCACAAAGGAACCTGGCCGGCAGCATGCTGGGGGCGGGTTTGGGGAGGTGGGGATTCATTTCCCAGATTCTCATCTGTGTTAAATTAATTATCATCCCAGGCTTATCCTCACTTAACCGGCAAGACGCAGACGCCCCGTCAGAGCTAAGCAGCATATGGATTAGGTGGTTTTACCGGCTGCTTCCCCCAGCCCCTCTGTGGTTCTGGCACCCCCTTTTTGTCCCCGCCGTCTTCGGTCCCCATTTGTGTCTGTATTTCCCTTCAGGACAGGAAAAGCTGGATTATTTTTTACTGCTCCCAAGGGAGCTGTTGGTAACCAAAGACGTCTCGCTGTCTTGTTTTTTGTAAACCGGGAGGCAGGAAACTGCAGGGATGGTTTAAAATGGTTTCCTTGCCCCCCCGCTTCTCCGCGTCTGGCCCTCACCGCCCCTCCGATGGGGGATGGCGTTTGGGGCAGAGCTGCTTGGAGAGAATTAAAGTTGCTCAGAGTTTTTCCAGGCCCTGGGGGCTGGAGGAGAGAAGGTTTTTTGGGAGGTACAGGTGGGAAGAGCTCGACCATCCTTTTGAGTGTTTGGGAGGTGGTAATTTTGGGATCCTATGGAGGGGTATTAAGGGGCATTATCCCCATTGCATGGACAGAGTATTAGATGTGGAAAGCACAGGAAAAGCTCCCCAAAAAGTGCCTCCCTACCCTGGAGCTTGGGAAGTCCTCCATCCCCAGACCCCTCCCATGGCAGAACTGGTAAAGGGGACCCAGGAGTCCTGGCCCTGCATCCCCTCCGCCTTCCCATCCCCGGTATGGCCGCTCAAAGGGGCTTTTGTCCAGCTCTGAGCCCCACAGGTGGGTGGGCGCTTCATCCCCCCCCCCCGCCTGTACCCCTGGGCTGGGATGCTTTTTCCCAGGGGCCGTGGTTGGCCCGTCGCTATGTGCTGCGGGCTTGCAGGTCGCCTCGGCAACGGGAGTCTGGGGATGTGGGTTGGGGGTTGACCCCATCATGGGACCCTTTGGGGATGTTTGCTTGGGGGCTGGTGATCCCGCTTGCCGCGGACCGGCACGTACCCAGCAAAACACGCGGCCGAGCGTTTTGCTGGGTACGTGCTGGTCCGTGGCAAGCGTGGTGGAGATGCAGAATCGGTGCGTGCTGTGCTGGTGCATGCATGGCACAGGGTGCAAGTACCTGGCATCAGGGTTTCACCCCAGGGATGCTCCATTGCTGCTCCTCTCCATTGCACAGCCAAGCTCTTACTGCCCGGCAATTACCGCTATTAATTACTAATCATCGGGATGAAGTTGGGGCAGGGGAGCAGGGGGAGCAGAATCTGTGCTTGCGGGGTAAACGGGAGCAAGCAAGCGAGGAGCAAGCAGGGGGGCTGGCTGCATTCCCGGGACTCTGCGGCGTTTCCAGCTCTTGCTGTCTAACCGGAGGCATTTCCACCTCCCAGCGTTGCCGTCCCACTCCGGCTCGCTTGTTCTCTTCCCCATGGGCACAGCGTGTTGCTCATTCCTGCATCCTACGATTTCACAGCATCCCCGCAGCCGGGTGTTAATGAGATTAGACCCAAGCTTTAAGATGTCTCTCTCTCTCCTTTGCCATCCAATTACTCAGCCCGCATGGTATCTGATTGCCTGCGAGAGGGGAGGACTGGGGCTGGCTGGGATGGGAGGATGCAGCTGGTCTTTCTGGGTATCAGCCCCGCCGTGCTGAGTGGTTTTCTTTTCTTTTCTTTCTTTCTTGCTTTTTTTTTTTTTTTTTACTCCCCCTTGGCTTTGAGCTGCTTCGTTTGGCTTTTTCATCGCTTCTCGACGTGGCGGCTGGGCAGAATTTGTTTAAATTAACTGCTTGAATGGCAGCGTTTGTGTGTGTTGGTGGGGGGGAGCTCAGACAGCACCAGAATGGATGAGGGGGATTAAAGGTGCCTAATGGGTTCCAGATGGGCATCCCGGACTGGGAAACACCCCCGCAACCCCAACCCCAGTCAGGGGCTGCTGGCAAGGAGCTCAGGGCTGGGAGCTGGGATGCTCCGGCGGGCGGCTGCCTGCCTCTCCCATGGCAGGGCAGCTGCTCCGAGCCTCTGCCGATGGGACCGGGGTGCCCTGAGGCTCCCGGGGTGCTGGCTGCTCTCTGCACTGCCCAGCCATGCCGGGGGCGAGCAGGCAGACCCACCACAGGAGGCACTTGCCCTGGCTGGCCCAGGGCACGGGGTACAGCAGGCTCCACTCTCCCCTCTGCGGGCGCTGGGGACGACCGCTGTGTGCGAGCCTGGCTTCCAGAGGTGCCTCAGCTCCATCCTTAGCTGACATTGCACATGCAGCCCTCTGCGGCAGCACCGCCGGAGCGGCACTTTCTGCTCAGCAGTCCTGGTTGCAATGTGAGGAATGATAATATTTAGTCTTCGACGCCCTCGCCCTGGGCGCTAGGGTACCTTGGGGCGCTCGCTCAGGCTGACATCACCGCCGCTGCAGATAGCAGTGTATTTTTTTCTTATTTACCGATGGAAAAACTGAGTCCCAGAGGCAGGAGCTAAATTGCCTGCATGGCCCTGCCAGTTGCATTTCCCAGACTCGTAGGGATTAGAGACATGGTGACAGCCCTTCCCAGCTCTCCGAGGGCTGTGCCTCCTGCTGGTGGCCAGATTTCTCCTTCAGACCTGCTACGTGGTGCGAGGGCTGCGTGTTCGCAGCCTGTCCAGTGGCATGGGAGCACATCGGTCCCAAGCGAGATGAAGCGTGCAGGAGCGAAGGGCTGCTGGGGAGCGAGCGGTGTGGCTGGTGGGGACTGTGGGGTTGTGCACAGGGTTATTGCTTTTGAATTTTATTAATGGCTGAGAATGGGAGTGGGACATAAGCTGTGAGCCGGCCGGCTGCTGGGAATATCACCCGTGCTGTAGGACAGCTCAGCATTTCACTGGGGATTTAAGATTCTTAGGGAAGCGAGCTGCAGAAGAGCCCATCATGTTTCATGGGAGCGAGCATCGAGTGCTACCTTTTGCTACTGAAAGCTGGAAAAGCCCTGTTCCCGGCGGGAATGAGCCCACTCACCCTGCAGTGGCTTTTTGTGAAGGCAGTGGATTGCTCCGGCGTGTCCAGCTGCATCTGCTGATGGCCGAGCTGGGGGAAGAGGCAAAGCACAGGAGAGGAGACCCACGGCAGCACTCCTGATCCAGAAGGGCTGCAGCAGAAGGTGGGGGCTGAGGAGGGTCCGGGCAGGGTGGCAGGGGCCATTTGGGGTGGTTGGGAAGTGCTGGCTGGCCTCCTTCACCCGCTGACCCTCGGCCAATGCTCGGTCTGCCAGCCCTCCCGGCCCATCCTTGGCCCCACATTCCCCCCTGCTCTCGTTTCCTTTCACAAATATTGAGAAAATAAATAGCGGAGCTGAAAGGGGATGTCCCCGCATCCCTCCGCACGCAGCTGCCTCCCTGGGGAGCCGTGCAGGTGGTGACCCCGCATTCCTCAGCCCAGGAATTAACCGGAGAGAAAGCAAATATTGGCTTCTCCGGGGGCTGCCCCAGCCTGTGCCTGTGGCCAGGGCTGCCTCTTGCCTGGGGAAGGGGGCTTGCAGGGCGGACAGGTCCCCATCCCTGGCAAGGGTGGTTGCACAAACCCGGCTCTTCGCCCCGGTAGTGTGAGGTCCTTGCCGTGGTCTGAGCCTGCTCCTCAGGGCAGGAGGTGTCCCAGCATGGCAGGGACAGGCGAAGCTACATGGGTGACAAGCTGGGGGGTCAGCCTGTGTTGGGCATGGGCTGCAGTGGGCTGGGGACGTGGCCGGTGTGCTGCCAGGGCTGCCTGCCCTTCTGCCTATCGCTCCGTCTGCAGCCTCGGGGAGTTGAAGGCGTGCGGATGGGAAGAACGTGCGGCCGCCCTGCGGGGAGCTCGTGCACGCAGTGCCGATGGCACGAGCCTGGTGCTGCCAGCTCCCGCTGCCACTGCCTGCTCCTCTCGGCTGGACCCCTCCCGTCCCCCTCCAGCCATCTACGTGGTTTTGTGGCCCAGGAATTGCTCCACGAAGCGTGGGACCCATGTTGATGCCAGGGGCATCCGGGGGACAGGATCTGGCCTCAGCAGGGTCCGGCAAAGCATATCCTCCCTCTCCGCCATCCTTCCTCACTCCCTCCATCCCGGTCTTGTCTCTTAGCAACTGCCCCTGGCCAGGACCTGGGCTGTGCAGGGAGGGATGTGACACTTCCCATGCATCAGTCACTTTGCCACCTCGGGAGTGACGCCGGAGTCGTTAACCCCCGCGGCACTGGCTGGGCTGCAGCGCGGTGAGCAGTGATGGAGCGTCCCCGCGACGCCTCCGCCCGGGTAGCAGCCGGCTGCTCCATCTCCAGCTTGACACCGATCTCTGCTAGGATAACGATACGGGCGGCAATCAGGGAGGAATTAAAGGATAATTAATGCCAATCCACATGGAAAATTGCTCTCGTCAAACAAACCTGATATCATTTTTTTTGATGAGCTGACAAATTGGCTTGATAAGTAGCGACTGTGCTGACATGATATACCGAGACTTCTGCAAGTCATTTTACTCTTGCCTGGAGGATATTGCAATGAAAACATTAATATTCTGCAAAAATCAGCGTAGCATTTCTGACAATGTGCTTCACGAGTAGACTTCCCGGGGAGAATTGCAGCGGTCGCCTTTCTGGGTGCCGCGGGGCTCTGATGATGATGAACTGATGATGTTCACCATCTCTGCGGAGCTGCGGTGGTCGTGGGATCCTCAGCAGCGATACTGACTCTTGCCACCCCCCGCCCAAGCCTCCAGGCCTCTCCTTGCCTCCTCCTTCTGCCCGCACCGGCCAAGGGTGTGTGGTGAGCGAGGTGGTGGAGGTGATAGAGCTGGGGAAGAAGCCACCTGCACCATCATGGAGCTTGGTTTGGAAGGAAAAACCAACGGGGATAGGTGAAAGGAGCGGGGCTGGTGCTGCCGGCGGGATGCCGGTCCGGCGGGATGCTCCGCATGAAACACCTGCGCTGGAAAACATCCTCGTGCAAGGTCACGCAGCTGGGGAAAAAGGAAATGTAGGTCACAGCTACAAGACACGGGGAACAGCGTCTGGGGACGCGGTTACACTGAAAAGGACTTAGCAGCCGTGGCGGCAGCCTGCTCTGGGATGGGGGCTTCCAGCGCTGCGGCGTGGGGCGCCATGGATGAGCAGAGCGGCTCGGGGCGCCGGGGGCTGCCGGGGCGGGGGGGGGTGTGTGTTGCTCTTTTTGGGGCCAGCAGGGAGGCCTCCACTGAGCATCGTTTCTGCTTTGGGGCCCACGGTTTAGAGAGATGTTAGGAAATTAGAAAGTGCTCAGAGAGGAAGCGCGGGATAATTGGAGGTCTGGAAAACCTGCCTTCCGGTAAAGAGAATTAAAAAGCTCAGCCTATTTAGCGTATGCAAGAGGAGGTTAGGAGGGGATTTTATCCCTGTTTCTGTGTACCTGCATGGGGAAGCCTGACTGTAGGCACCTCATTAATTCTGTATTAAAAAAAAAGAAAGAATAAAGAGAAAAAGCATAAAATCATTCAATAGCTGGAGGCTGAAACCAGACAAATTCAGACTAGAACTAAATTTGGCTTTTTCACCACAGAGAGGGGCGGACTGGATGTCCTTTGAAGTTGCAGAGGAGACTGTGCTCCTTTCTCTGATGGTGAAAATGGGAAGGGACAGGGTTGGGGCAGGAATCCCAGGGAGGGCTCTGCATCGGGGGCGGGTGGCGGAGGCAACCCTGTGACGAAGTGTCCCCTTCTGGGTGATGGATGGCACCCTATCCGCTGTCCCTCTCTGGGCACTGGGGACATCAATCCAGCGCCTCCATCCCAGGCCAGGACCTTAACTGCTCACGCTGAGTGTCCGTGCTCTGCAAGGCTGGCTGAGCAAATCCGGCTGCAGAGGCTCTTCTCCACCCGGAACGATGCGAGGCGATGTCAGAGCGGGCCCGTCTGCTGGTGGGGTCGGGGCTGCCACAGCCGGGGGATGGCGAGGGGGGGGCTCCCAGGCTGCCCCCACTGCTCTCAGCCGGGCCAGGGATGATCTGCTGGCACCGGTCTTCCCACGCTCTCCCTGGGGGATGCTCAGCTGTGGCCTTCCCAACCCCTGCGCTGCAATTCCGCCTGAGCAGAGTTATGTTTTACTAGCGTGGTAAAAGGGAAAGACAGCTTTGCTTTAATTTTATGAGTTACGAAGTACCTTGCCTGGCTAGGCTGAGCTTTGCAAGGGTTCTGTCTGGGAGTGCACAGGGCAAATAGCGGTGGTGGTTGAAGATGCCGTCTCTCCCCTACGCCGCTCCCTTACCCCTCACAGCCGCTCTTCCTCCAGTGCCCCCATCTCTGCAGAGCCGGGCGGGATCTGCTCCTCTCCTGCTCCCATCCCTTTGCAGAGAGACGCCAGCGGTGACAGTGACAGCGAGGCCAAACCAGAGCGCTCCCGGGTTGTCTGGCCGCGTGGGGTTTTCCTGGCCGATGGCCTTCTGGAATTGTGCCTGGGACAGTGAGAAGGCGAAAGCCGGCCGTAGCTGGGGACCCGGCTCTGGGGAAGTCCCACCCTGGAGCTGCACCCTGGGGGACGATGCGTGCGGAGCGGCGGGATGGCGCGGGGATGGCGCGGGGAGCTGGCGGTGCCCCCGGGAGTGGGGCGGTGTGTGCAGACGCCCGTCTGCCCTCGCAGCCTGCCGACCCCTGATCCCCCAGTTGTAGGAATGTCTTTACATGCGCTGGGAATCTTTGTGCTCCTGTCCTTGCAGCCTGCTGCTGCCCGGCCTGGGTTTTGTGCTTTTGCTGCTTTTCCCCCCCCCACCCCCCTTTTTTTTTTCTTTTTTCCAGCCTCTTTCACAAAGACACCTATTCTCCCCCCCGCGCCCCAGGGATTTACACAGAAAGCTCACCCTCGACACAGCAAAAGAAAGGCCCGGGCGGCCCGGGAGAGGAAGCTCACACAAAATGTGGTGTGTGGCTCTTTGTATCCCCTTTGTAATTCCTCTGCACAATGAACTGCCCCGGCCACCCACCGGCCCCCGGGGTAGCCCCAGGTGCCCCATCCGCTGTGCCCCCGCCTCCGGCAGCGGGCAGAGCTGGGGATGCTCCTCACTGGGCGGCCGAGAGCGCAGCCTTTGTGCTCGGGAGAGGGGAAATTTGGGCAGGGTGGAGAGCGCCATGTTCCTGCAGCAGCAAAATGCCCCCTCGCATCCCCGCCGGCCCCCGGGCAGAGCGCTGGGGGGGTCCCTCCGGCAGAGCCCTTCCATCGGCCCCGCTCTGACGGCTTTTAACATGCTAATGACCCTCTCAAGGGCAGGAGCAGCCCTGTGTAAAACCCATGTTCAGCCCTCGGTCATGGACATTTGCTCGGAGACACAGTGTTAAATATTTATCTCCCCCACCTCCCCCCCGACTCCGCGGGCATTAACAATAGCGATCGCAACCGGCCCCTTCCCCCTCGCCAGGAGCATGTGGCTCCCGGACCATGACAGCGAACGTTATCGTTTGTACCTGTGAATTATTGATAAGGTATAAGATAGTTCTTGCAGTGAAAAAATAATGAGGGGGAGAGGCTGTTTGCAGCCTGCCAGGGTCGGCGCTGCTGCAAACCCTCTTCTTCGGGGGGGCAAAATGGGCGGTGGGACCCCATTCCTGCTGGCCCCCGTCCGCCAGCTGACCATGCCGGCCCTTAGCAGCGTGTGGCCGGCACCGGGCTGCCTTTGTGCACGGCGGCTCCTCTCCCGGCATGGGTCTGGCTGGCGCCTGCTCCCTCCTGGCTGCCCGCCACCTTCCCCAGGGGAGGTGGGCAGCTGCCCGGCCTCCCCAGCCCCATGCTGCCTGCAGCCTCCCGCGAGCCGGGGGATGCTCGTTCAGGCAGCTGCCCACGGGTCGCGGTGCTGAGTGGGGATGTCCCAGCTCCGCAGGTTGGCTGCCCACCCCGCCGTGCCTCGGCGGGGAAGGGGCAGGTATTGGCCAGCCCCGCAGATGCCGTGGCTTCGGTGAGCAGATGGGGTTTTGCCTGGGAGAGCCTTTCAGCTGGCAGGGCTGGGGGGCTCTGGAGGTCTCCAGAGGCTGGAGGAGGGAGAGACGTCCTCTGTCCTTGGCTTTATGGCCACCGATGCGCGCTGCCCCTGTGCCCTAACCTGTCCCTGGAAAAGGGGGATGAGGCTGCTGAGTCCCTGGAAAGCAGGTGGCAGCCCTGGAAGGGGGTCTGTTCCCTGCCTTAGGGCTGTCCTTTGGCTGGGGGCTGAACTCAGTGCATCCATCCCCTGATCTATGGAGGTGAGAGCCTGTCCCGGAGAGCCCCTGGGTCCGCCAGCTCTGGCGGGTCTGGGCTTCGGCTGTGCTCGGCGAGGCTCTGGGGTGCCACGTGGGAGGGTGCAGATGGCTCGGGGGGATCTTGTGGTTGGTGGTGTGGGCAGTCTGATTAAAATCAGGGTGCCTCTTTAAGCCAGTGCAAAGCCCAGCTTTGATGTGCTTAGACCGACAACCCCGCTGTGTTTTGCAGGGAGAGCAGAGCCAGGGCATTAGCGTGCAGAGCCTGGCCCAATCTGGGGTTACACACCTGTGTCCCTGGGCTGGGTGATGGGGCACCAGGGTGCTGCACCCACCCTGGGGACAGTGAGGGTCTGGGGGGAGCACGGCCGGGATGAGGCACCCTCCTCCCTTGCACAGAACCTCCCACCGTGCTCTGGCAGCCCAGGAAGGGGCTGCCCAAACCTGCTATGCACCGACATCAGGTGTTGCTTCCCCAAAAACATGTCTGAATCTGGTGTCCTGGACTCCAGGGACGCAGAATGTGCTGTTGTATCTAAAGATGCAGGAGTGCCTGGGAGGCAGAGCAGCCCCTGCCCATCGCCTGCCAGGAGCCACCCGGGCAGCACTGCTCCCCACCTCCTGCCCCATTCCTGGCTCCCAGTAGTGGCTGTGGGGCTGGGAGGATTCCCATGAGCCACCCGCCTCTGTGGCTCCCTCGCCGGGTCTCCTGGGGGAAGGTGGAGGTGTGGGATGCTCGTGAGCACTGCGAGGGGAGGTGAATGCCTCGTGCTGTTCCATGGCGTTGGCACTGCCACTGCCTCTGTCTGGCCTGAGCGGTTTGGACACTGATTTTAATGGCGCGCTACAGCAGCAGAATTGCTCGCAGCCTCTGGTTTCCATCTTCCTCCCTGCCAGCCCTCCCCAGCGTGCTCCTTGGGTCGTCTGCCCAAGGAAGCAGTTCTGGGTGAGGAGCCTTGCGCTGGTCTTTCCACTGGCCCCAAACGATGGGCTGGACTTCTGGAGGGGCTGTGCCCCCCCCTCCTGCTCCCCAGGGCGCCGCTTTTCCAGGTGTGCTGGAGCAAGTGTGGGTGCAAAATGGCCCTGCTGGGCCAAAGGCTTGAAAGTGGGAACCGAGGAACGATTAAGAGAGCACACGCGTGCGCAGCGTGTCGGTACGCAGGAGGGTGTGCGGACGTGATGCGGGGGGCGGTGGGTTGCAGAACGTGTGCCGCAACAGGAGGTGCTCCCAGGCAGGGCAGCGGTGTGTAGGCAGCCCCTGCTCCGAGGGTGCTCTGGCGTCAGGCAGCACAAGCTGGAGCCTGGGAGCTGTCGCGAGGAAGGGGCCGAGCATGGCTCCTCGCTCCCGCTGCGGCAGAGCATCCCTGAGCAGGCCATTGATCCCAGCATTAAAGGCTCTGGGAGCGGGAGCGGAGTGTCCCCGCTCACCCTCCTGCTCCCTGACTCCGTGCAGCAAATACAGGCCAGGCCACTCGGATATCAACTTTGAAGTGTGAATTCCAAACACTCCCTCTGCCCTCATCCCCTCTCCGGTGTCTGATGGGAGGTGCTGAGAGCGGCAGGAGCACCAGGCACATGAAACAGCCCTGTTCAAAGCCTGGCGCTGCGGCTCCCTCTTGCAAGCTGAGCTAAGCTCGCAGGCAATTACCCGGTGGTGTTCCCAGCCTTTGCTCCTGGCCTTTTCCCTTCCAAACTGCCTGCTCTCTGCTTTTAGGGAAAAAGCCTGGCCCCAGAGCAGATAGGAGCTGCATGGGGCTGGGCTCCTGCCTGCAGGTTACGGTGGGGGATGCTCCCGTGCCCCATCCCATGGTCCCCACGGCTCCATCTCAGCGCTGAACTGGGTTCACGCTGAGCTGGCGTTGAGGATCAAGCAGAAGCAAGGGCAAAGCAAGGCAGCGGTGCTTTGGCCTCATTCAGAGCTGACACATGAGGACGAGACCCAACCCAAACCCTTTCCTCGCCAGCTGCTTTCTGGCTAGAGGAGTGCCCTGGGGACAGCCCGTCCCGCGCTGGATCCCAGGGTGCTGTGGGATGCTCGCCTGCTCAGCCGGAGCCGGGGCTGTGTGCACGGGGAGGATTCGGCCCCTTCCCCGCGCGAGGCAGAGGCGAGACAGCGCGTGTGAACTCGACTTCACAAGACATCAAATGCGCGGCAGTCGGATGGAAATTGGCTCTCAGAGCTCCTTTCTTCTGGCACAGAGCAGCTCCCCACTCCTGCTCCCCCCCCGCGGGTGGAGGGGCTGATAATATGAGGAAGCGCCTGCTCCCCTCCAAGCTGCGGTGCCTGGGATCTCATCTCCAGGCTCGCCTACAATTTGCATTAATGTTTGCTTAAGCCAGGAGCCCTCTTACATCCCAACCGCCTTTGCTGGGGGGCTTACACGGCTTGTGGGGGCGGCGGGACCAGCTGAGGCATTCCTGGGCTGCCTTCTTTGTGCTCTGGGAATCTCCAACCCTCAGAAAATAAAGGTCTTTGCCAGAAGAATGGGCCCTTCTCCCAATTTACTTGAAAAGATGTCCCAGATTTTTGCCCAGCCAGTACCCTGCGTTGTTCCCAGGCAGGATTTCAGTGGAGCAGCCGGCTAATTTGCAGTATTTTACATATCTAGTATGTTGTCAGAAACGCTTTTAAATCCCTATCATATTTAATTAGGAGGCAGCTTTTGGTGTATTAGGTGGGAACGGGGCTGTCTAATTAGATATTGACGATTTCATACCCGTGAAGGTAATTAAGTTAAGTAAAAGCTGGAGGCAAGCTCGCATGCACACACCCACCCCATTTTGGAGCTGCTCTGGGATGCAGCGGGGATGATGCCGGTTGTCTGGCCTCGGAGCGGTGTGTACCCATCCAGGGCTGCTGCTGCTGGGCTTTCCCCCTCCGTGGGGCGAGGGACAGCCATTCCCCGTGGCAGGGACCATGCCCAGCCCATGGTCCCAGCTGGAGCAGGACATCTCCTGCCATGGCTGGGCCTCCAGCCACCTCCAGCCAGGCTCTGACACCTTCTTGGGCCCGAGTCGTGCTTGTCTCCCAAACTTGGTAATTTTAATCTCAAAACTGAGCTGGGATCTGACAAAATATGAATCATCCAAGAGATGTAAGAGCGGGCAGAGTCCCTGGCAGACTGGGGTGTATTTTTAGCCTGCACGTGTTGGAATTTGACTGTTTCTTAGGGGGCAAAAAAGGGTTTTCAGATCTGAGCGCCTAGCTCTGGCCATGCTGGGAGCCCTGCTACCAGCTCTGCATTGCATCACCCGCCTTGAAAATACAGGTTTATGGCAGCGTGGGAAGGAGGAGGAGGGTCAGGCTGCGCCGCACAGCCCCTGCTCGGCTCTCCCACCGCAGAGGACCCTGATGGGGGTCCAAGCCCTGCCCTGTGCCCACCACCAGGAGTGCAGAGGCACTGGCATGGCCACATGGATGCGACCGGGGGTGGGCTGCTTGCCCTTCTGCTGGCCCAGGCCAGCGGCTGTGGCTCAGGGTAGTAACACCTGGATCTGGTCACAGCTGGGGCACTCCCAGGAGCATGGGTGTCGCTGGGGGCAGCAGGACCCAAAGTTGCACCTGTATCCCAGCCATGCTGCCATGTCCTGGCACACATGCCAGCAATGGACGGCATGTATCCCTCCCCAGGCTGCCCTGAGATGGCTCCTGCTGAATCCTGTGGTGGGGTCCCAGCCTGCGATGCCCCCACTGTGAGACGGGGCTCCCTGGCCACCCACCTCCCTCCGAGGGGGCTGATATCTGCCCGGCTGCGCCAGCGTGGGTCTGTCCCCCTCTGCGGGGTTTGCAGCCAGGACCCCACTGTTCGGGAGATTTCATCCCCCCCTTTAATCTTGTCAGTTGGAAGCCAGGGAGCCGATAACAATGAAGGAGTGTGTAAATGTCAGCAGGAAACCAGCTTCAATCAGAACTGTTAAAAATAAACCCGCCAGGCCTGCTCTGGCAGAGGCAATCAGCCTGAGCGGCTCCTCTCCCCACGTCCTAGAGCACGAGCCGCAGCCGTGCCCCGCCGGGCCAGGCCACCCCAGCAGCTGCGCTGGAGGCTGCCTGCAGCCTGGGCAGCTCCAGCCCTGGCCACCAGCTCCGGGAGGAGCAAACCCCTGAGCCAGACGGGGTGCAGAGTCCTGTCCCCTTGCCCTGGATGCACCTTGGCTCTCCCCGTAGCGGGAATCCCCACTGCCATCCTGGCTGGGCTGAGCTGAGTTTTAAATGGAAGAGTGTAGCATGGGAGAGGGGTGTGGAGCTGCTTCTGGTGGAGCACGCGTGGTGGCGGTGAGATGCTCAACCTTCGTGAAAATGCCTGTGATTGCAGCTGCCTCCTGTGGGACGCACGGCCTCCCCTTCCCAGCTCCGTCGGGCTGTGGCAGGAGATGCGGACACACAGGGAGCGCAGCCCCTGGCTCTTCAGGCACGACCGCAGGGCAGAGCCCGCTGCGGGCCCTCGGGGTCACGGAGCCGTGTCCCCACCTGGAGCAAGATGCACTTGGAGCAGAGACAGGAGGTGCGCTGTTAACCTGAAAGATAATTAACCTCGGGGCAGCTTGCGAAGGGATGCGGGGCTGCTCCATCGCTTGAGCTTTAATACGGAGGCTGAAGGTCTGTGTGAGACCCCCAGGTGCCCGCAGGCTCAGGGCTGGGGCTCCCCGGTCTGTGCCTTGCAGGCAGGTGCTGATGCCAGGCTCACTGCTCCTCCGAGGCTCTGTGCATGCATGGATCCGGGAAAGGCAGGAGGAGCACCCAGATGCGCCTCCGGTGATTTCTGCCTCCCCGAAACAAGGAGGAGCTGCTGATCCTCCACAAAAGTGAGGTCCGTGGGCTGTGGTGTTTTACGGCTGTGGGGGCTGCAGCTGTACTAACTGCCGGCAGGCAGAGGCTTCCCCAGACTCGTGGTGTGGTTTTGTGCCTGGGGCTCTTCAAATTGCTGCTCCATGGAGGGAAGCCCCGTGGGCTGCGGTGCAGCTCCCTGTCCCTGTGGCATGGCCGTAACTGGGTGCTGCTCTCCCAAACCCTCTTGGGAGCGATGCTACTGGGGCATGGGCAGCCCCAGCTTGAGTCCAGCCTTGTGGCAAGGCTTTGCTGCCCTGCCGGCAGCTTTTATCCCGGCTTTGATGTGTGCCATACAGGATGGAGTCTCTTTATCTGCCTGTTGGGTTTTCCCTGCTGTGTGCCCCAGTGCCGGGTTCCCATGCTGGGGCACTCTCACAGCCTCACGCTTGCTCTGCCCCATTTCCCACCCTCCTTTCCCATCGGACCCTTCTCCTATCAGGGCTGTTTTCTCCCAGCCCTGTGTAAAATCACATCTCTCTTCCCAGCTGCTGGGCTGGATTGGAGATGCCCTGCTGGCTCCACCCTGGCTGCCAACAGGGGCTGATGCTTTTCACCCTGTGATGCATCTCCCACCTTGCATCCCACCACCGGCTCTGTGGTTGCTCCCAGGTGCTTTCAGGCAGCCAGGCTATGCCACGCAGCCACTGCTGGGGCAAAAGTTTTGCCCATCTTAGTGCTAGGGCTGAGCGTGAGGAGCCTGAAGGACCCTTGGTCATGCCAGGGCATCTTGCTAAGTACCTCCAGCTGGGTCTTGCAAAGTTCAGCATCAGGTTCAGAGCATCCTCCAGGCCAGAGGGAGTTTGTGTTAGTCCTTTCCAAAGCCAGGACCAGGGTTTAGAGTTGCAATCCCAGGACCTGCAAAGCTGAGGAGCAGCATCGCAGATCCGCAGCATCACTCCTTGGCTCATCAGCCTGTGCCAGATCTGGGACAGCCGGGATGCAATTCTCAGCTTGGCTCAGCCTCATTCACACCTCGGAGGAATCCAGGAGGGCCGGCAGGGCTGGCTTCACACTTATTAGCAATTAAAAGCCTCAGAGCCTGGGAGTCAATTAGTTCTGAGCTCAGCAGTGCCGCAAACCCAGGGGATGAGCCTGCTAACAAGAGCCACAGCCAGCTCCCCACAGGGCTCGGGGCTGGCTCGCCAGAAGAGCTATTTGCTTTTTCATTTACACCTTGGATGAGTGTTGCTGCATGGAGTTCGGGGTGTTTTCTTGGGCGCGAGCTGCCGGGCCGGGAGCATGTGCTCCGTGCTGGAGGGTGCAAGGCTTCCTGGTGTGTAGGGCTGGAGCCTGGCACCTCTCCCAGCACGGCACAGCACCGTCACCCAGCAGGGCCCTCCGTGCATGGGGTCACGGTGGGGTGAGGGGGGGGTTGACCTTGTCCTAACCAAGTGTGGGAGGGTCTTGCTGTGGCATGCTGCTGTCTGCCGGAGGTAGAGCCACATGTGGCCCAGCAAATCCCCACTACTACCCGCCGGCTCGCCCTGCTCCAAGCTCTGGAGCTGCTGGGCTGCAGTACCCGGATTTGCCGGGCACCCTGGGACGTGCGGGGCCCATGAGCACCCATGAGGGATGACGCTCTGCCACAGGCAATGGTTTCCCCCTGCAACAGGAAAGCAGTGGGGCGGGTGAGCCGAGGGTGGGTTTGGGGGGGTGCTGGTGGGGCCCTGCAGCCCTGGGGAAAGGGACGGCTCCGTGCCTTTGATTTGCAGCGTGTCGGGAACATGCTGGAAATGAGCCGGGCGATGCAAATGCGAAGCAGGTAGGTGCGCAGGCTGGAGGGTAGCGTGGGAGCTGGAAAGAAAACACACTTTGGGGGAGGGTTTCGCAGGGATCTGCCACTACTGGAGGGTGAGCCAGAAGCCAAAGCATGAAAGGAGGGAGGGGAACAAGCTTGCTGAACACCAGGGTGAAGGGGACGTGGAGGCAGTGAAAAGCAGGGATGAAGAGAAGCAGGAGGCCGTGCAGCGATGGGGCCAGCGGCTGGGTGCCTCAGCTCCCGGTGGCAGTGGGACACGGAGGCTGTGAGCAGTATTAATACCTGGTGTCCAGCCCAGCACGCAGCTGGAGGGGCCGAGCCCTCATCCAGCGGTCCGTGGGAGCCAGGGGAGATGTGCCACCCACATGGCAGGTCCCTTTGCAGACAGCGGCAGGTTGGCAGCTCCCAGCTGTGTGCTGCAGGGCACCCCCCTGCCCACCCTGGCCTCTGCCAGATGATGGGGCACTGGGCACAGCGGGTGCTGTGGCTCCCTCGAGGCACTTTGGGATGCTGGGGAGCTGGTGGCAATGCCTTAGCCTGGCATTGGCTCCCCTTCCCGCAGATAACGAGGTTGGAGGAACAAAGGGACAGTGTGGGGAGGGGGCGGTGACAGGCATGCAGGGTTCGCAGCTTGTTATTTCACTCGTGTTTCCATTAAAGCTGCTGCTTTTAACTTGTTTCCATCTCTGAAGAGGCTCCAGGGTGGGTGGCAGATGCTTTATTCCCCCTCTCTCCCACCCTCCCCTCTTTTCCTTGGCCAGCTCCCCTTGTTCCCATAGCATCCCCCTTCCCGCGGAGGCCGAGTCCCACGGCTCTGGCTTTGCAGCACAACCCACGCGGGAGCTGCTCCTCGCCGGAGCTGGAGCGGAGCCACCCCACAGGCACTGCCTCGCACAGAGAGCTGCTCGGCAAAGCCCGGCTTGTGCAAATGCCTTCCCCGTGCAGACCATCCTGCTGGCGACAGACGTTGCGTGTCCCCGAGCTCCCCTGTGCCCAAACATGGGGCTGCTGGTGTCACCCGCGGTGCATGCACCCACGCGCCTCAGCATCCCCAGTGCACCCCCTGGGTGCACGCAGGCACCATTGCTGCACGGCCGGGTGATAGCAGCCGGTGTCAGTCGCCGGTGCTCTGGTAAGGACAGCGGCCCGGGTCGTGCCACGGGCCAGCAGCATTCTGGGTTGTGCCATGGGCCAGCAGCGTCCCTTTGTAGCCACTGAGATTTATGCATGCCCTGAAACGTTTTACTAAGTCAGCACCACTGCGCTGGGGCTGGGACTCTTCTCACTAACTGGTGCCATGAGCATATGTTGCATTTTACACATGCTCTGCTCGGCTGTCCAAGCAACAAACCTCTCCAGCTTTAATGTTTTGGGAAGCATCTGCATCTCCTAGGAGGGAAGGAGCTGGGGCTGGAGCCTGGGGTCAGCACGGCACTTTGGGAAGCTTTTCCTGGCAGGGGAGCAGCATGAAGCATTGCTCCCCGGTCTGGCAGCGTTCACCTTTACTCTTTGCTGCGTGTACGTGGTGGACAGGCAGAATTTGTTGATCGAGCTCGTGTCACTGAGGTCTGAGACGCTCAGCATGACATCATGATATCTAGCAGTGCGTTGCCTTGCTCCAGCAAAGGATTGTTTTGTCCTTATGTATGTAGGCCTGGGAAGGATGAGCTCTGATCCACAGCTTTCGCTGGTGCCGAGATAACAAGAAATATTACTGCAAAAAAACTTGGGTGATGGACATGATGGGTACGTGGCCTTTGCACAGGGGAGGGGACCCCCAGTGTGGCTCAGAGCACAGGCACCCTGCAACTCGCAGGTGGGGACAGGAGCGCTGGGGTAGGGACATGCACCGAAGGGCATATAGATGCCAAACTCCCCATGCAACCAGGAGCAATGAGCCCTGCGCAGGGCAGGAGAGGCCAGCGGTGGCTTTCAGGCTGCGGTGGTGGCTAGAAGAAGGATACCTGGACATCCT
Organism: Gorsachius goisagi; assembly: GCA_018403395.1. NCBI lineage: Eukaryota > Metazoa > Chordata > Aves > Pelecaniformes > Ardeidae > Gorsachius > Gorsachius goisagi. The sequence goes on from BOSO01001904.1 coordinate 199,421, forward strand.
CATCTCCAGGGTCCCTGTAGGGACACCTCCCTGCCTTTGCACAGCGCTTCACTGGGCCACAGAGATGTCTCCTGTGCTGAATACAGGTTGCTGCCACCATCCTTGTCCCCCCTGGCTGTACCATCCCTGCTCCGTGCACCCAGTCCCCACTCCCAATGGAGGGTCGGGAGGCAGTTTCTGTGGCTGCAGGTTGCGGTCTCCCCCAGCACGCTGTGGGCTGCGGCACCCGGAGCCAGGAGGATAATGAGATCTTAATAGTCCAATTATATCCCATCGATTTACTCAGCACGTAATTGTTGGCGGCTGGGGCTGCCTGATGAAGCGCTCGCTCCGGCTGCCAGCGGGGAGGGCTGTGCGGCGCCAGCCAGCCCGGGATGCTCCTTGCAGGGACCAGCTGTTCCCCCTTGAACCGCCGCAGGAGCAGCCCCCCCCCGACTTGCTGTTCCCCTCTCGGGAGGGGCAGGGACGAGAGCGGCAGGCAGAGACTGGAGCGGGGGCCCTGGCACCCTGCCCTGGCTGGGTGGGGGGAGCCGGCATCGGGCTGACCCCAGGTTGACATGCCCCACGCTGCTCGGGGGAGCAGAAGGGTTGTACATCTCCGCCTCCCACTAGAACAGGCTGACGGGAGAAGTGGCTCCTGCTGGGTGACAGTCCCAGCTGGCTGAGCGGCGGCCGAGCTGTCGGCCGTGCCTGGCAGCCTGCACTGGCCAGCGTGGTGGCTACCGGAGGTGTGCCCAGCTGGTCTCCTGGCAGCAGAAGCCAGCTCCCCAGCCAGCACCCACCTGCAGGTGGTCCTCGCTGCAGCACGGCATTGCAGGTGCATCTCGGCGCTTTTCCTCTGTTTGTTTCCCTTTTGAGCTGGTTGTAGCTGGGAGTCCCACGGACTAACAGTGCCTCATTTGGAGGAGTCCCACTTGGCTGTGATTTTAAGCCTGCCTTCGTGATTGTGCCAGTTGTCCGTTGTCCTGGTGTTGTGAAAAGCAGCAAATAATGTTCCCTTTCCCCCTTGGCATGCCGCGTTGGACCCTGTCCCATCCCCTCCCATTTCCCTTGCTGGTTCCTGCTAAGGTGCCATTTCCAGAGACCCCACAATCTCTTTCCTGAGTGGCAGGGGCTCATGCTGAGCCCACCGTGATGCACCCTGGCTTGTTTGCACCCATGCAATCAGGCTCTGCTGTCCCACCTTGCCCCTGCAAACACCGTCAACCCCAGGTGCGGGGGTTGCAGCGGGCAGCAGCAGGCAGTAGCAGGCACTGCACAGCCTCCCCGTGACCTTGGGGATGTCAGAGTGAGGCAGGGGTGGCGGGGGCAGGAGGTCTGTCTCATCCCCCTCGGCCAGGATGGAGCAGTGCTGGCAGCTGGGCCGGCGGAGCCCATTAAAAATCAAACAGCCTGACGTAAGGCTGGGGGCACACTCCAGGAGCCCGAACCTGAGACAGGGGTGCGGGGCCCCGCTCACACCAGCTCTGGGGACCAGCGCAGGTGACACTGTGGGCAAAACCCTGCCTCGTAACCCTGGCCCCAGTGGGGGCAGCCGACCCCAACCTCCAGCAAGCAGCTCCCCTCAGGCGCTGGGTCCTTGCAGCACTGGGGACTTGTGTCCATCACCTCGAGTGGGTCGTGCAGCTGGGACGCATGGGTGACACTTGTTTCCCCCAGTGTGGGGCTGCGGGTGCCAATGCTGGCTCAAGCAGTGGGTGCAGCCACTTCTCCCCTGCAGCGAGACATGGGAGAGCAAAACTCCCGGGGGGCTCTTTGGGCTGTCAGCCACTAATGTGAGCGCTGGTTAGTCTATCGTCTGGTGTAATGCGGGAGACTTTCTGTCCCTTCACGCTTGCCCTTGTCACCTGCCAGGCGGTGGAGGTGGTGGCTTGAGCAGCCGTGCCAGCAGGGCAGCCCCAGCTCTGCCTGTCCCCCCCACTCTGGGCAGGCTGTGCTGGGACAAACAGCGTGTGTGCGGTGACCTGAGGGACACCAGGATGCTTCATAGCTGCTGGTGCCATGGTCCTTGCCGGTTAGTCCCTGGCAGTCCCTTTGGCTGGGGGAAGTGCCAGCTGCACCCCGGCACAGCCTCCTCTGGCACACCACCAGCGAGGTGAGGTTGGGATCTGGGGAGCACCCGTCCCAGCCTGAAACTCTGATGCTGCCCAGGGCTATGTGGCGTTGGCTGAGGGCTGCTGCCTTGTCGCTCATGATTTGGTGGGTGGTTGCTGTGGCTGAGCTGCTGCCTGCCATGCCAGCAGTGGAGCAGAGCTGCTGGGGGAAGCGCCCAGCCCGGGAGCAGGGACCTGTCATGCATTTCCATCGGGGGAGCAGCAGTTGAAGGGTTATTGCCTTTGATCTGCTCTAGTGATGAGTGGGAGAGGGTCTGGGAGACCACCGATGCTAAAGAGTTTCCAGCGTGGAAGCTGGGGAGGAAACAAATTCAAGAGGAGAGCAGCCCCCTGCGCCTCACCCAACTGGAGCCAGCCCCGGGTCCTGGGCATGTGGCCGGGCAGAAAGCTCTTGCCTGCTGCGGCACGTCTCCACAGCCCTCGCTGGCATGGCTGGGACATGGTGCAGGCTGCAACTTTTGCCTGGACGGAGATGCCCTGGCGGCTGACGACACCAGGTGAGACGGACCCCTGTGCCGCCGGCAGAGCCAGCGCCGGTGATGCTGCCAGGCTGGGCTGCCTGGTGAGGGGAGCGCCATGCCGGAGGGCTGCCAGGCCGGGCTGCCTGGCCAGGGGAGCGCCATGCCGGAGGGCTGCCAGGCCGCCCTGGCGCGCTTGGCAGGCAGCGGGGGGCTCGGAGGATGCGGGGCCAGCGCCGCTGGGAAGCAATTACCTCCCCGCTGCGTCCGGCCCTAATCCCCTCACACGGCGCGCAAGGAGCCGGCTCGCCAAACAAGGCTCAATCAGGTTAAAGTGTGAAGTCAGGATTAGCCGAAAGAATGAGAGCGTGGTAATAGCCCCGGCCTCCCCGCCCGGCCGCCACAGCCCCGCCGCCACCCCCTCCCTCCCACCCGCCCTCCGGCCCGCCGGGCGCTGGCAGGGGAGATTAAGGCTGCCCGGGTTTGTTTGCCTGAGTGGACTCCCCACTGGGAAGCCATGTCGAACAGTTTTGCTCGGGCGCCCCGCTAAGCGCCGGGCAGGGCGGCGCGCTGGGGGGTTGGCTCCCACCGCCGAGCCCCTGCCAGCCCCGAGGGAGCCGTGGCCCCCGGGCCTGGCTCCTCACCAAGGCTTCCCAGGGGCCCGCAGCAGTGGGGCAAGGGCTGCTGGCTGCCAGCAGAGCCCACCCCAGGGGTACCTCCCGACCTGCTGCACGGATCGCACCGGCAACCGTCATGCAGACAGTGGGGCAGGGCAGCGGGGTGCAAGATCTGAGCAGGGGAGTCTCCGAAATCCCAGTCCCTGACCACTGCTGTCCTCCACGCTGCCCAGCCAAGGGGGGGATCGTGTGATGTACCCCATGCAACGCTACAGGCTTGGGCGAGAGTGGCTGGAGAGCTGCCTGGCAGAAAAGACCTGGGGGTGCTGGTTGACAGCCGGCTGAATATGAGCCAGCAGTGTGCCCAGGTGGCCAAGAAGGCCAGTTGCACCCTGGCTTGTATCAGGAATAGTGTGGCCAGCAGGAGCAGGGAAGTGATCGTGCCCCTGTACTCGGCACTGGTGAGGCCACACCTTGAGTACTGTGTTCAGTTTTGGGCCCCTCACTACAAGAAGGACGTTGCGTTGCTGGAACGTGTCCAGAGGAGAGCCCCAAAGCTGGTGAGGGGTCTGGAGCACAAGTCTTATGAGGAGCGGCTGAGGGAACTGGGGTTGTTTAGTGTGGAGAAGAGGAGGCTGAGGGGAGACCTTATCGCCCTCTACAACTGCCTGACAGGAGGGGGTAGCGAGGTGGGGGTCGGTCTCTTCTCCCTCATAACAGGCGATAGGACGAGGGGAAATGGTCTGAAGTTGCACCAGGGCAGGTTTAGGCTAGACATTAGGAAAAATTTCTTCACAGAAGGGGCTGTCAGGCTCTGGAATGGGCTGCCCAGGGAAGTGG
>BOSO01001904.1:203536-279091 GCA_018403395.1 Gorsachius goisagi
GTTGGACTTGATGATCTTAAAGGTCTTTTCCAACTTAGATGATTCTATGATGTATCTTGGCCGTAAGGCTTTTGGGGGACGTGGGAGCAAAGCGGGCAGCCTCCCTCTCCCCGTGGCAGAGCTGTGGGCTGGGGCTGGCTGCTGCTGATCAGTGGTCTGGGTCAGAAACCCCTGTGGGAGGTGAGCCTGGGGTAGAACGGGCCGGGGATGGGGCTGGACCAGGAGGGGATGGAAAGACAGTGGGTTCCTGGGCAGCAAGCGGGGGCCCTGCTTTGCAGACAGGCTGCTAAGCTTCCCACCAGGGCACGCATGTGTGCTACAGCCTCCCCGCAGGGTCTGCCCACGCGCGGACGTCTGGCCCTGTCCTCTGCCGCGCACAGGGCAGAAGCTGCGTGTCTCCCATCACCTCCTCACCCCTCATCGTCCTTCCTCCCCCGTGCACCCCCGGGTCTATCAGAGCCCCCTGCACCCTGTGCTGTGCAGGGAGAAACTCCAGCAGCGTGGTCCCTGTAGCGCGGGGATGGGAGGACAGCAGTGCTGTGGATGGGCTGGCAGCTTGGGCATCCCCTGGACTCAGGAACCAGGAACTCTTAAACTTGGAGCTTCAGGAAAATATCTGGAAGTGAAACCAGAAAAGGCAGAAAGGGGGACTGACAGCGGGCAGGGGCTGCTTGCTTTCCCCCTTCTGCGTCCGTGCCTGTCCGCCAGCCAGTCCCCCAGCAGGGCTGATGGCCGTGTCGGCGCTCGTGGTCACCGCTGGCACGCTGCGCGTGATGGCAGCGTCACGCTTGTATTTGGCGGGGCACGAGGTGGCACTGGCGCAGTCGCCGGGGGTGCTACGAGCCGCGCGGCGGAGCGAGAAGCCGTGCCATCTGCTGTTTCTTCAGCGTTGAAGTGTAAAGCAAACATAGCTGGGAGCTATGAAACACCAGGAGGGAAGGGGCCGTGCCTTGTTCCAACGCCGGGGCCCGAGGATCCCGCAGGCAAAGCACGTGTTTGTCCTGGTGTCGTCAGCTGTGTAACCATGCCGGCAACGTAAGCCCGTGACCAGGGCCTTGCTGAAACCCTTGCATCCAGCGTCTGTCCCTCTTGGCTTTGGTACCCCCCAACGGCAGCACGTCACTGGAGACTGTCACGAAAAGCTGTGAAGGGGAGATGCCTCGCAAAGTCGGTTGCAACCTTCTAGCGGTGTTTCCCTCGCGAGCTGTAAGTGAGCAGCTTGCAGGCAGATGCTTGGGTTTACTCCCTGGGTGCGCTGGGACTCCCATGTGCTGTGAGCAGAGAAATGCTTCCGTGGGGGGCAGGCAGGGGCTGCCCGGGCGGGCAGTGCCGGAGCTGGGAGGGGAGTGCAGAGCACCGAAGCGTGGTGGGTGCTCCCATGCTTGGCCCTGCTGCAAGCGGTTTAATGTTGGAGGGCAGGCAGGTTCCGGGAGGAAGCGCGGTGCATTGAATGCATTGCTAGGAAGAGCAGTGAACTTCGTCTGGGGGTTCCCAGAGAGTTTTCTAGGGGATTCCTTCTTCTAGGAGGCAAAGGGGAAAGGGGGATTTGGGGCGATGCTGCATTTTTCTGAAAGGTCATAGCAATTCCTGGGCGTCTCCGGGCTCATTGCACCCCCAGCAGAGGTTGGGCAAGGGGCGTTTGCATCTGAAGGGGTGCTGCGGTGTCGGGTCCTTCCCCTTTGGAGAGTGTGAGGCGACCCTGATCCCTTTTTTTTTTGGGGGGGGGGGGGGGCCCTCTGCACCAGACCCCTGGGAAGGGCTTGAGCTGCCTGAGCGGGGCAAGGCAGGGCAGGCAGGACAGGCAGGGCAGCCTGGCAGTGCCGCCGTGCGGGTAGCGGTGAAATTGCGCCTGTTGCACTCCCGGCTGCTGGCAGGGGACATGGGATTTATCGTCCCCAGGAGCCTGGGCCATTCCTCTCCCCTGGTAATGGTGCTTTGCCAGCCGGGTTTGGTGCCCCAGGAGCGACCCAGAGCGATGCACCAGCCCCTGCCCCCCCCCCCCCACACACACATTCGTGTGCATGGGAGGGCAGGGGCTGGTGCATCGCTCTGGCACCGTATGGCAGCTCCTTGGCAGCTGGGCATCTCATCAGAGGGCTGGGCAAGCCCATCATCCATGGGTTTTCCTTCTCCCTATGCATCTGGACAATGGCCGGGGTGAAGTCCCGATTTGGAGACCTGCAGGTCTTTTGCAGGCAGCCTGTGGGTCATGCTGCGCTCATTTTCTGGAGGAAATGGGGGCACGGGGAGAAGTGTGGATGCTGTGCCCCCATTCTAACCCAGCCCGACTGCCCTCTGGGATACCAGTAGTGAACAGGCTTCCTTATATTGAAGCAGAGCTAGCGAGCACCAAGTGTGAAATTCTGGCATCCAGGGACACCCCAAACCACCTCTTGGGGCTGGGATGGGGGTGTCTGCGTGGCCTGTGTAATGCTGGGGGGTGCTTAATCCACACGGGATGCCCTGATCCTGCTCCTCACACACCCATGGGCTTGCCGCATAGGACAAATGCCACGCTGTGCCTCAGTTTCCCTGTGCCAGGAGGGAGCTGGGGACTTGGCCCCCTGCCCCGTGGGTGGCTGGAGTGGGGCTGTGCTGGCGTGGGGCTGGGGCCAGGCAATGCAGGCGCCTGCCGGGCTCAGAGGAGCTCCTGGCCTTTAGGGTGGGAGAGGGAACGGCAGCACGGGAGCTCTGGGACACAAAAATGCTAGGCAGGTCCCCCTGAGGATGCAGTGAGCTGAGCCGGTCCACCCAGACCCTACTTTGCAGTGAGATTTTTGGCCTTCATGGTTGTTAAAAGCCAGCCCAGGCACAGCGGGGGGTTTGACCCACTGCCAGCCCTGCAAACACAGAGCCCATGCCGGTCTGGCACTGCAGTCAGTGATTGCACGGACGGTGCCGTGTAGTGGTGAAGTAATTAATGACCCGATTATTTGTGCCCTCTGAAGTACGGGGCAGGCTCCATGGGAATGCCTGCTGGAGCCACTAAGTGTAATTACCAGTTAATCAGCAGGGACCTGTAATTACGGCAGTCACAGGGTATTTCAGTACGGAGGGTTTTCCCAGGGCTGTGCCCTCCTGCTCTGCTTAGCAGAGCCAGGGAGCCCCAGCCACTTGTAGCCACCATGGATGGAGCTGGACTTGCCTCCGGATGGACAGCAGGGCAGTGGGCAGCCAAGGACCTGAAGCCAAATTACGGTTTCTGAGAGCCCCTTGGGGATCACTGAGTGCCGGGGCATGCCCCTCTCTGTGGACCTGGTCCCACGGAGCATCGTGTTTTGCAGGTACCGGTCATTTTCCTTCCTCTTTCTTCTGCAGGGACCTGAGCGAGAACTTCATCCAGGCCATCCCCAGGAAGGCTTTCCGTGGGGCCACTGACCTCAAGAACCTGTGAGTCCTGTCGGGAATGGGCACGGGTGCCACAGGGGAGTTTGCGGTCAAATCCGGTGTCAGGAGGCATCAGGAGCTTCTGGTTGCTCTCTGCCTGGGCTGTCCCAGCAACACTCCCTCTGTCTTTCTCCTGCAGGCAACTGGACAAGAACCAGATCAGCTGCATCGAGGATGGGGCTTTTCGTGCCCTGCGGGGGCTGGAGGTCCTGTAAGTGGCCAGGGGCCGGCTGGAGCCTCCAGCCCATGAGCCCCATGCGGGGTGGGGATGTCCCCGGGTGCTCCCTGCTCACCGAGGCGCTGCGGGGACATCCCCAGCATGCTGTCTCTCCCTGGCCCCGAGGAGGGGCCGAGCAGGGGTCTGGTACCGCTCCTGCAGGGCTGTGCTCCAGGGCCTGATCCTGCCCCAGAGGGTCCATCTGCCTGCAGCTGGCTGTGGCAGAGAGAAGCCTAGAAAGGGCAGCAAGCCCTGCCCGGGGGTTTGGGCTGTCCTCATCCCTCACCTCTCCATCCCTCCACCCTGTGCTGGGGGGTGGGTGGGTGCTGTTGCTCCCAGGGGCTTGGTGACACCTGGACCATCTCATGCTCCCATTTACCGCCGCCCTGACCTGCCCCCCTCTGCTTTCCCGCAGGACCCTGAATAACAACAATATCACTTCCATCCCTGTGTCCAGCTTCAACCACATGCCCAAGCTGCGGACATTGTGAGTGCTGGGACCATGACGGTGGGAGGGACCCCCCGTGCTGACGTGGGATGTCCCCAGCTCTGCTGCTGGTGTCAGCAGCTCAGCAGTGCTGGAACAGCACTGTGGGGAGGGCATGGAGGGGACGCCCCTGCAGAGCATCCCCAAGCACTGCCAAGCAAGGTGGCCTCTGCGGGCAGCACAGATGCTCTCGGGCTCCTCTGTGTCCCCCTCTGTACGCTGCTGCCCTTTGGGATGAGCCAGGCTGGGGCAGCCGGAGGGCAGGGGGGTGGGCAGGAGCCATCCCATGGCCTCTGACTGCCCCGTCCCCCTGCAGCCGCCTGCACTCCAACCACCTCTTCTGCGACTGCCACCTGGCCTGGCTGTCGCAGTGGCTGCGCCAGCGCCCCACCATCGGGCTCTTCACCCAGTGCGCCGCTCCAGCCCAGCTCCGCGGCCTCAACGTGGCTGAGATCCAGAAGAACGAGTTCAGCTGCTCCGGTGAGGAGGATGGGGGACACGGTGGGTGCTAGGGCAGGGACACGGGTGGGGGGGGACAAAGCCTGTCCCATCAATGCAGCCCACCTCCACTCCCTGCTGCGTGCCTCAGCTCAGAGCCTGGATGCATGCCGGGGGCTCGGTGCGGGTACAACATGGGGACACCACCACCCCATCAGTGTGCCAAGGGGTGCATCAGTCTGTGCCCTTGGAGCTGCATGCCTTTTGCACGGGGTTGGGGTGCACCAGGACCTTGTGCTCAAGGGTGCCATGAGCTGTCCCGGTACGCTGAGCTGTCACCAGAGTCCCTTCCTCGGGACGCTGCCATCCACCTGCCTGCCCCAGCTCTTTGCGATTCCCATGCTGGCCGCTTCCCCAGCAGGACAAACGGACCCGGCACGTGCTCAGCTCTGCAGCTTGTCCTCTGGCTCCTGCCCAGCCATGTGCACTTGCAGCAACGGCATCGTGGACTGTCGGGGCAAGGGGCTGACGGCCATCCCTGCCAACCTGCCTGAGACCATGACGGAGATGTGAGTACAGCCCCGTGCTGTCACTGCTGGGCTCTGAGTGGCTCGAGGCAGTGGGGATGCGGGCACAAGCCCTAAGGCTCAGGCAGCCCGCAGGGCGTGCAGGGCGGCAGGCTTTGCCCTTCTCCCGTGCTGCCCAGATTTAGCCCTGGATTTAGCTGCATTAAAAATGTAAATAGAGAAATAATCTCCTTAGGGGAATCCAATTATGGAGCAAAGCCCCCGCCGGGATGGCACAGGCAGCACATGGGAGGCAGCAGGCGCCCCCAGAGCCAGGTTTCTGGGGGGAGGAGGTGGTTCCCCCACCCCAACCAGAGTGGTCCCCCCACCCATGGCACCCCTCCCTGATGGAGAAAGCCCCAGCCACAGGCTGCAAGTTTTCCCTGGGGTGAATGGTGCCAAGCTGGTGGGGTAACTTACTGCAAGCCCGGGGGTCTTGCAGCCCCCCCAGCCCTGTCAGTGGGGTGCTGGGGCTTGGCCAACACTACAGCCCTCATCTCTCCCCCTTCTCTTTGCAGACGCCTGGAGCTCAACGGCATCAAGTCCATCCCCCCAGGTGCTTTCTCCCCCTACAAGAAGCTGCGGAGGATGTAAGTTTGTGGTCCCTACCACCTCACCCCGAACCCCAGCACCCTTCACCCCGCTGTCCACTGCTGTGAGCCTACAGCCCCCCACTTGGGGGCACGGGACAGTTGCCATGACATGGGTGCCCCACATGGCAGCATTGGGCTGGGGTCTGGGATACCCCCAGTTCTGTATATAGGCTGCTGGGGGTGGTCCCCTGGACCCAGCAGGAGGGTGGGGGCATGGGGCGAGAGAAGAGGGGTCCAGGCCACCTTCTCCCTTTGGGTTTCAGAGACCTGAGCAACAACCAGATCTCAGAGATTGCCCCCGACGCCTTCCAGGGACTGCGCTCACTGAACTCCCTGTAAGTGCCCATACTGGGGTGTGTGGAGTGAGGTGGGGCAGACGCTGTGCTCACTGAACCGTGCCCCACACTGCTCCCCCCATCCCTCTCACACCAGCCTTCCTCTCCCAGGGTGCTGTACGGCAACAAGATCACAGATCTCCCCAAGGGTGTCTTCGGGGGACTTTTTGCCCTGCAGCTGCTGTAAGGCACCGGTGGCTGGGTGGGATGCCCTGCGGGGACACCGGGGCCTGGGGCTGAGGTCTCCAATGCCCGTGATGTGGTGAAGGGGGTCCCCAGCCTCACCTCCCTCCCTCTCTGCTAGGCTCCTCAATGCCAACAAGATCAACTGCGTGCGGGCGGATGCCTTCCAGGACCTGCAGAACCTCTCGCTGCTCTCCCTCTACGACAACAAGATCCAGAGCTTGGCCAAGGGCACCTTCACCTCCCTGCGGGCCATCCAGACCCTGTGAGTGCCCACACAGGCTCCGATGCCCGGGTGGGCGGCCATCTGGGGGGAAGCACCCTGGCCGCATGTCACCTGCTGTCCCCGGCGGTGTGTCACCTGCTGTCCCCGGTGCAGGCACCTGGCGCAGAACCCCTTCGTCTGTGACTGCAACCTGAAGTGGCTGGCAGACTTCCTCCGCACCAACCCCATCGAGACCAGCGGCGCCCGCTGTGCCAGCCCCCGGCGCCTGGCCAACAAGCGCATCGGCCAGATCAAGAGCAAGAAGTTTCGCTGCTCGGGTGAGAGCCATCCCTGTTCCTGTCCCCGTCACGGGCGCCCTGCGGCACGGCTGTCCTCAGCCCTGCCCCAGCCTGGTGTCTGCGTGCCCAGGGTGCTGATGTGCTTTTTTTCTCCGCAGCCAAAGAGCAGTATTTCATCCCAGGTAAGAGGAAGAGCCGCACACCTGTGTGCATGGATGCATGCGCAGTGCCCTTTTGGCCAGGCTGCCTGCAGGGGGGGTCATGCCAGAGCCCCGTGGTCTGGCCTGGCAGGACCACGCTGTATTTCCCATCATTTCTGGTTGCTGCGTTCCCAGGTGCCGCAATAACAAAAGTGCTGGGTACCGGGATGTGTTGCAGCATCTCCCATCATGCCGTTACTTGGATGGGCACAGGGGCATCCTCCGGCTCTGGTCGCAGGAGGGGAGAGGGTGGTGGGCAGCGCAGCACCCCACGTACCCGGGACAAATACCCCCGCTTTGGGCACACGGAAGGGTAATGAGGCTGGGATGGGGGTAGGTGAGGAAGTGACCGAGACTGTCTGGGGGTGTGGGAGGATCAGAGGAGGGGAGGGCAGACACAGCCCCCTGTGCCTCTGCCTGTGGGACCCCACATGGCCCTTGCTGGTGCGCAGGGACGGAAGATTACCAGCTGAACAGCGAGTGCAACAGTGACGTGATCTGCCCCCCGAAGTGCCGCTGCGAATCCAACGTGGTTGAGTGCTCCAACCTGAAGCTCACCAAGATCCCCGAGCGCATCCCACAGTCCACGGCTGAGCTGTAAGCACCTCCTCCCTCCCATCCCGCTTTCCCTCCTGCAACTGGAGCATCGCCGGCACTGGGGTTTGGCTCAGGGTTTGGTTTGTGCCAGGCCCTTCGCAACCATCTCCTGAGCTCTTTTCCCTGCCACCCACCCCAGGCGCCTGAACAACAATGAAATCTCCATCCTGGAGGCCACTGGCATCTTCAAGAAACTCCCACATCTGAAGAAAATGTGAGTATCAGGCAGGCACAGCCCCCCTGAGAGTGCCCAGGGGCTGGGAAGGCACGTGGGGGTCCTGATGCCAGAGCAGCCCTGGGGCATGAAATGGGGGGCACGTCCTGACCCAACAGTCCCCTGAAGGACTGGGCATCACAGGGTGCTTGGTGGGGTCTGGGGGAGGCAGGGTTCGGGATGAGGTTGAGGCAGAGTTCCCCATCCCAGCCTGCTTTCCCCTCTCTGCAGCAACCTCAGCAACAACAAGGTGTCGGAGATCGAGGACGGGGCATTTGAGGGGGCATCCTCCGTCAGCGAGCTGCACCTCACCGTCAACCAGCTGGAGTCAGTGCGGAGCGGCATGTTCAGGGGCTTGGACGGGCTGAGGACCCTGTGAGTCCCCTTCCCCCTTCACCATGGGCACAGGGATGGGGATGTCCCTGCTCCTCGCTCCCCTGCCCTGCCCATGCTGCTGGGTTGGCGCTGTCTGCATCACTGCGGGGCCACCTCGGGAGCACCTTGCCCATCCTCTGGCCGTATCCAGAGCTGGGGGGGGATGGGGTTTTGCTGCTCAGGGACTGGCTCGGGCTCCTCCTGCTGCCTGGCAGCGAGGTGGGCACAGCCCGGGCACTGCCAAGGTGGGTTTCCCCAGTGGCACCCGCCCAGTTTGTTAGGTGCCCTTGTCCCCTTCCCTCCGCAGGATGCTGAGGAACAACCGCATCAGCTGCATCCACAACGACAGCTTCACGGGGCTGCGCAACGTCCGCCTGCTCTCCCTGTACGACAACCAGATCAGCACCATCGCGCCGGGTGCCTTCGACACGCTGCAGTCCCTCTCCACTCTGTACGTCTTGGGCCCCAGGCAGATGCTCTCAGGCGGTCCCCATCGTGGTGGCGGGGCTGCGGCTGGTCCCCTGGCCCAGCGGCTGCTCAGGTGATGCCCTCGCATTCCCTCCCATGTGCAGGAACCTGCTCGCCAACCCCTTCAACTGCAACTGCCAGCTGGCCTGGCTGGGGGACTGGCTGCGCAAGAGGAAGATCGTGACGGGGAACCCGCGCTGCCAAAACCCCGACTTCCTCCGGCAGATTCCGCTCCAGGACGTGGCTTTCCCTGACTTCAGGTGTGAGGAAGGTAACTCACGGGCCCTGTGGCACTGGGGGCGAGGGGGGACTGGGCCGGCACCATGCTCCCCGTCCCAGCACCATCCCTGCTCCCGGGATGTCCGGCAGTGCCCCACAGCACACTGGTGGCTCGAGGGGTCCCTCAGCCCATTAACACCCTCCCTGATGATGCACATCTTTCCCTTGCTGGTACCCAGCCCTTAGGGCTGCACTCAAATACCCACGGGCTGCTCTGAAGTGAGAGGAGTTTACACCCACCAAACTGCGTGGCCCTTGTACGTAGGCAGGTCCGTGCTGGCAAACGCTGTGCCCTGGGTGCTGGCAAGGGCAGACGTGTAGGCAAAGCCCACTGGGATTCATCCTGCTCCTTCCCTCCTTCCCCTCCCTGCCCTGCACACACGCTGGAGCCGGGCAGATGGAGCAGGCGGAGAGTGCGCATGCCGAGAGAAAAGCTCTTTTAAATTTATTTTTTAATTTAGAACAGCTTTTTGAGGCCTCTGGAAAATATTTACAAACAAATCGTCGTTTCTTCTGCTTTCCCTCCTCCACCACATCAAAGACTGAAGGGTTGCATCCTGCGCCTTTCCTGGTAGTGTGAGATAACATACGGTCGTCCCGGAGACGCCTCTCCCACAGGAGCCCAGCGCCGCGGTGGGGAAGGGGGAGCAACACCGGCTCCTCCGGCTGCTCGGCACAGGCACAGGGAGATGTCTGAAGGTTATTTCAGGAGGATTTGCAGGGCTGAGCCCCTTCCCCTGTGCCCTCCTCTCTGCTGTTCCTGGGCCTGCAATCTTGCTTGAAAATGGTGAAAATCAGAGCAGTCTGGTTGCATCCATCCTGGTGGGGCAGGGCAGTTTCTGGGCGCAGGAGCAATTCCTGCACCGCTGACTCTCAGCCAGGCTGGGGCTATCCCCTGCACACAGGCTGCCTGCAGCACCCAGTTTTGGAGGCAAGGGGAGATGGTCGGCGTGGGAAGGGAGCAGCCCTAGGCAAGCACAAGGCGCCGAGTCCAGCCTCACGCGGTGCCTGAAGGCTGGGCCCTGGTGACTTTGTGGCTCTCTGTGCCCGGCACAGGTCAGGAGGAGACCAGCTGCATCCCCCGGCCCCAGTGCCCGCAGGAGTGCACTTGCCTCGACACCGTCGTCCGCTGCAGCAACAAGCACCTCAAGGCCCTGCCCAAGGGGATCCCCAAGAATGTCACGGAGCTGTGAGTGCCCAGGCTCTCCTCTCGACCTCCAGCGACTTTGTGGCTCTGGGTGGGGGGGTCTCTGCTGTGGGGTTGCAGGTGTCGGGGCAGAGATGCTGCCTCCCATGCCCCCATCCTGGCTGGGTAGTGGGAGCAGGACCCCCATCCAGCCAAGGAACCCTGTCCAGCCCCTACCCTGGTGAGGGGCTCAGGGAGAGCCTCTCTGTTGATTCCTGGCTACCAGGGGTGACATGCAGCAGCTGGGTCCCTGCTCTTTGGCCCTTGAGAGGGAGCAGTGTGGGACAGCCGCCCCCTGTAGCTGCGGTCCCCACGCAGCCATGAAGCCCAGGGCTCTGCGGTCCTGCCAACACCGACATGGACAGGACCACCCGGCCTCTGCCAGCTCCCCGGCCCCTCTGGTGTCACCTCTCCCCGTGGCTGCGGGGAAGCTCTTGGCAGCACAGCCTCCCAGCACACAGGGATGCAATTTGCCTGAGGTCAGCCACCCGTCAACGTAGGTGTCCAGGAGATACCCAGGCAGCCGTGCCAGGTCTGAATGTGCCGGGATTGTGATGTTCATTGCATCTGGGCTCTGCACCCATCTGGGATGCAAGCCCTGCGTGCAGGAAGCGTAGGCGCTGGTTGTGCACATACATATGTATACCACCCCCTCGCACCCCTGTGCTGTCTGGCACACCCCTTCGCTCTCCACATCCTCCGCTCTCTCTCACACGTGCCTTGGGAATGGCTACGGCCGCCCACGCTCACGTCGGATGTGTAAACGCAGCACATGGCTGGCTGCACTCGCACACACAGGCTGCTGGGCAGCTGCCCTCGGGGGCCCGCACGCAGACACCCAGGTGTGCTAATGAGCTCACACGCCGGGTCCCCACCAGCCATGGGGTCCCCCGAGAGCCCCACAGACCCTGGGTGCTGAGAGGGAGGTGATGCTGGAGATGATCCTCAGCCCAAAGTCCACAGGGGTCTCTGAACGGGAGAAATGAGAGGGTGGAGAGCGGGAGCCCCTGCTTCTTCACCACTCTGAGGCGCTTTCGTTGTCCCTTGCAGCTATCTGGATGGAAACCAGTTCACTCAGGTCCCGGGGCAGCTCTCCACCTTCAAGTACCTGCAGCTTGTGTAAGTAGCCAGGAGCAGGAGCCCAGGCAGCTGGTCCCACTGCTGGCGCCTGTGGGTGAGGACGGGCTGTCCCTGTGGTGCACGATCCCGAGGAGGGGCCTGATAGTGTGCAGGGACCCCCAACAGCCCTCTGTGCCCCCCCTCTGCACCAGGACACAGCTAGCTGGCAGCAGTGCTCAGCCCCTGGGTGCTCACAGCCTCTGCTGGGGCTGGGCACGGGGCGGAGGGGTGACAGTGGCATTGCTGGCGGCACCCTGTGTGACAGCCCTGCCACTCCCTCGGAGGCCGTGCTGTGCTGCTGTTTGCGCCCCATTGCAGCTGAGCAGGCTGCGGGCAGCGAGGGGGAACAGGGCCCAGCTGGCTCCAACCCCTGGGGTTTCTTCTTTTCCAGTGACCTGAGCAACAACAAGATCAGCTCGCTGAGCAACTCCTCCTTCACCAACATGAGCCAGCTCACCACCCTGTAAGTGCGGTCCCTGCGGTGCTGTTCCTAGGGGACCCTGAAGACAGGGGTTGCTGGGGATGTCAGGGTCTCCCCTCTCCACCTGGGTGAAGCTGTGGTTTGAGCTGGAGCTGACATTTGGGGTTGCAGGGGGTGGCTGGGGGGGGAGCACGCTGTGGTGCTCATGGCGCTGTGTTACCTCCTTCTCTTCTGCAGGATCCTCAGCTACAACTCCCTGCAGTGCATCCCTCCGCTGGCCTTTGAGGGCCTCCGCTCCCTCCGGCTGCTGTAAGTACCTGCCCGCAGCCCTGCGCACGGCCCTGCTTGGCCCCTTCTCTGCTGCTGGCCCTGGCCCCGTGTCCCCTGTGCCTGCTGGTACAGGCAGGCAGGCAGGGCACAGCCTGCAGGAGGAGCAAGGGGAGGTATATCAGCCTCTTGCAGCAGATGGTGCATTTGTGGCAGTGACAGTGTGGTGGGGTCCGGCTCTGCCACTCATGCCTGGACCTGTGGGGTGAGGGCAGCCCGGCCGGCCACAGCCCTTGCTGCCCACCCTGGAGCCATGGGCATTGCAGGACCCTCTGTTCTCTGCAGGTCTCTCCATGGCAATGACATCTCCAGCCTCCCTGAGGGCATCTTCGCAGATGTCACCTCCCTGTCCCACCTGTGAGTATCGCCCGCTCTGCCCGGTGCAGGGTTGGGCTCAGGCTCAGGAGACCTTTAAAAACCTTGAGGTTGAGCCCAGCTTCTCTGGGAGCTGAGCTGCCTCCTCTTCTCTGGGCTGGTGCTTGGGCCACCATTTTTGGGGCAGTGCGGTGCTGTGCCTGCCCTCCCCGTGCTCAGCCCCCAGGTCTAGGCAATGCAGCAGAGCCTCCCAGTGCTGCTGGCATGGCCCTATTGCCCTTGCTGGAGGTGGTGTGGGGTGCCCCCCCCACCCCCCCAGGTCCCTGGGGTCCCCTAACACGTAGGTCAAGCCACACAAGGTGCTGGCACGGCCGTGGGTTGGTGGGGGCTGCTCTGACCCATGCCAGCGTGGCGTTAGCCTCCTGCCAGGGCACTTCCCTGCAGCAGCCCCCCAAATCTGTCATCATGCATCCTCCTGCCAGTGCGGTGGTTCAGCCCCTCTTTGAGGGAGCCTGTACCCCAGGAGCACAGCGCTGTACCCACTGCCCAGGGTGGGGGTTCAGCTTTGCTCACAGTGACTTTTCGGTCCCTTCCCTGTCCCTGCTAAGTCATTCCCACCCCCTGCTGGTGGCTGGTCCTGCTCCTGCCATCCTGGGGGCCTCAGGCTGTTCCTCCAGCCTACGGAGAGCATCTTGATTTCCAGTGAGGCCTCCCCGTGTTTTCCGGGAGCAGCACTGCTCAGTTTGGTCTTCCCTGGCTCTTCACTGCTTTCCATTGCCGAAGCGCGGTGCTGCCTTTGCTGCTGCCAGCCGGCGCTGCCGGTTCCCGCAGGGCTGAGCCGTGTCACCAGCCGGCGCTGTCGGTGCTGTAGCACCAGCTTTGTCAGCCCTGGCGGATCTGCTGTCCCTACCGCCTGCCGTCTGGGCTGCCGTCTCCGTCCTTTGTCGCAGGCATCGGCCGCACTGGCTCTCCGTCACCGCTGACCTTTGCAGTGAAGGAGGATGCAAAGAGGCGTCCGACCCCTCAGCCTCCCACATCGCCTGCTGCTCCCTGCCCTGCTCTGCTGTGGGGCAGAGTGACCCTCCCTTGTCCTCCTCCTCCTCTCTCCTTGCTCTGCCCTGGTGCTGGCCCCATGAGCTCCGGCTGTGACCTGCTGCTTGTCCCCAGCAGCCTGCCCGTGTCCCTGCCCTGCAGGCTTGTGTGGCAGAGCCCAGGCTGGCCCTGCAGCTCCCGTGCAATGGTCCTGTTATTTCTGCACAGCCTCAAGGTGCTTTGCCCGGGTTGTACTGGGCCCAGGCAGCTTTGTCCAAGTGCTGGAGAGGGACCCCCAAGGATTCCTGTGCGGGCAGCCAGAGGAGAGCCCCAGCACGGAGCCACAGGGTGGGAGGTTCATCCAACTGGCCAGCAGTGCGGGGCTGAGCGTGCGCCCCAGTCCTCCCGCTGCGGGCAGTATCTCTGCTTGGTCTGGAAACGGAGGAGTGCCAGGTGTCCCCCTCCCATGGCAGGCCAGCCAAGCGACCATAGTCCTGTCCCGTCCCCAGGTCTCTGGGCCCAGTTCCCTGCCGAGGGCAGTGGGTGCAGTTTTGGCTTTCCTTTCCCTGCAGAGCCATCGGGGCCAACCCCCTGTACTGCAGCTGCAACCTGCGCTGGCTCTCCAGCTGGGTCAAGACAGGGTACAAGGAGCCAGGCATTGCCCGCTGCGCTGGGCCCCCTGACATGGAAGGCAAGCTGCTGCTCACCACCCCTGCCAAGAAGTTTGAGTGCCAAGGTGAGAGGTGCCCACGCCGTCCATCTGTCCATCCGTGCCCTCCTCAGGCAGGGCAGCAGGCGTCACGGGGCATCAGGCTGCCTCCTGCCCCGCACCCGGCAGAGCGATGCTCTGAGTCTGGGACACTCCAGCATTGCATCTGTTGAGCTGCCTTGTGGAGGAGGGTACTGGGGTGCTGCATGTCCCCGTACCTGACTGGTGGCACATCCCTGGTGACTGAACAAGCACGTGGCTGTCCCATTGCCCGGCGCACAGCCCCTCGGCGGGGCAGGCTCTGTGGGTGCCCGCAGATGGACACCTCCCCATCGCTCCCCACACTGAGGGTCATGTCCGTGACCTCCCATCCCGCAGGCCCACCCTCCCTGAGCGTCCAGGCCAAGTGCAACCCCTGCCTCTCCAGCCCCTGCCAGAACCAGGGCACCTGCCACAACGACCCCCTCGGCTTCTACCGCTGCGCCTGCCCCAGCGGCTACAAGGTACGCTGGTCCTGGGGGTCCCCAGTGCAGGGGGACGAGTCCCTGCAGAGGGGAAGGGAGCAGCTCGGGGGGCTCTGCCATGCCCCTGGGGCTCACTGCCTGCAGGACTGCCCCCCTTCTCTGCACGCTGCAGTGCCCTGCCAAGCAGGACGGGGCAAGGATTGCTGGGCATGGTGCTGTGGCACCCTCCTTGCTCCCACTCTCCCTCCTTTCCCAGGGCAGAGACTGCGAGGTGGCACTCAGCGGCTGCTCCTCCAACCCCTGTGCCAACGGGGGGACCTGCCAGCCTCAGGAGGGGGAAGGAGCCGGGTTCAGGTGAGCGCTGGACAAGGACCCACAAAAGATGGGTGTTTGGGCAGTGATGTGGAGCCCCGGCATCCCATGGAGATAAAGTCCAATGCTTCCTTCCCCTCCTGCATGCTCCCTTGGGCACGTAGCTGGGATATTGCGTTCACCCGGCAGCTCCATCCCACACTGCCTGCTCTCTGCAGCCCTGCCCAGCACAGCACCAGCAGGGCTGAGCGCTGGCTCCGCTTCCCCAGGCCCCCCAGCCCTGCAGGCTCCTGGGCTGAGGCCATGGGGGGAAGAGGGGGTCCCACCACCACCACGGGAGGCATGGGGAGGCAAAGGGCAGCGGGATTTGGGGCTGGGATCTGGCTGCTGCAGCGGGGCTGGCTGTGGGATGGAGCACGATGCGGCCCTGGGGTCGCTGCTGCTCCCTGCGGAGCTGCTGTGCCCCTGTGCAACCCTCACTTCCCCAAATGCTTCAGGCCACTCCGGGAACCCGGGTGCAGTTAGCTGCTGAAAACAGAGGGCAGGCGGGGGGCGAGGCGGTGGGCTGCACCGCCGCCCGGCCCCCCTCCGCGGTGCTGAGCGGCCTCTCAGCCTGTTGACGTGGCAACTCAGCATCCTTGCTGTGCACTCTGCATGGGGCTGCGCGCTGGCACCCTCCCCTGCGCCTGGTGTTCGGCAGGGGGGCACTGAACTCCACTCCCCCAAGCCTCTCTGCATGCGTGCATGCTCCCCTGCCAAGATCCCATGGTGGTGTTTTTGGGGGAACCACCCCGAAACGCTCCCTTTCTCACAGGTGCCTGTGCCCAGTGGGCTTCGAGGGCCCGAGCTGCCGCACGGCCAGCGACCCCTGCAAGGACCACGGCTGCAAGAATGGGGGCTCCTGCATTCCCGGTGCCACCAACTACACCTGCCTGTGCCCTGCCCGCTACGCAGGTACCCAGCATGGGGGCTAGCCAGCCCCAAACCTTGCAGGCCTGGCAGGGGGCCTCGAGTTTGGGTACGCCCAGCGGAACCCCCATACCCTGGGATGCCCTCGCTACCCGGCTGGGGCAAGAGCTGCCTCTGGCAGGGCAGAGCCCTGCGCCCGTGGAGGTGCGAGCTGCGGGCTCGGCAGCTCCCTGCCTTGAGCTGAGCCCCCCATGGGCTCCCCCTGCCCTGTGGGGTCCGGAGCTGCCCCTCCACTCCTGGAGCTGCTGGGGACCCCCTGGCACACCCTCTTCTGCTCTGCAGGGGATTTCTGTGAGCAGCTGCCAGATTTCTGCTCGGCCGAGCTCAGCCCATGCCAGCATGGCTCCACCTGCGTCTCCACCAGCCAGGGACCCAGGTGAGTCCCCCTCCCCAAACCGCTTTCTCCTGGCTGCCTGGTGGGGGAGATTTGCTTTTGGGAAGGCTGCAGCTCACAGGCTGGCAAGGGGGCATGGGGAGGGGGGTGCCAGGAGGAGCAGGCGCCCACTGGCACAGGGAGGAAGGAAGAGCTGTGAGCCCCCTGCCTGCCCCAGGTGCGAGTGTGCGCCTGGCTACGTGGGGAGCAACTGCAGCCAGGACTTCGATGACTGCCAGGACCACCGGTGCCAGAACAACGCCCGCTGCCTGGATGAGGTGAACGGGTACTCCTGCCTCTGCACGGAGGGCTACAGGTACCGCCAGGGAAATGGGGGGGCACCAGGAGATAATGGGAATGGTTGCGTGTCACTGTGTGGGAGGGACTGGTCCTGGCTACCACGGCCATCCACCCACCCACCCATCCATCCACACATCCATCCCAGTGCAAGAAGAAGGAGTGGGGCGGGGTGTGCGGGTCCCCAGGCGTAGAGGCTGAGGGGAGCCAGCATCCCTGGGCAGGGCCCCAGGACAGGGCTCAGCATCCAGGCATCCCTCTGATGCTGCTGGCTGGAGAGCCTCCTCAAGGACTGCAAAACGGTGGTGCTGTCAGAGCCCCATGGGGCAGTGGGCAGAGGGCTTTTCTAGCCCCATGCCCAGCAGCACACTTGGCCCCTCAGCGGCCAGCTCTGCGAGATGCCGCCCCGTGCTGCCGGCCAGCCCAGCCCCTGCGAGCGAGCCGAGTGCCAGAATGGGGCCCCATGTGTGGAGCGGGGCGCCCGCGCCCTCTGCCAGTGCCTGCCCGGCTTTGGCGGCCCCAAGTGCGAGAAGCTCCTGAGCGTCAACTTTGTGGACCGTGACACATACCTGCAGTTCACCGACCTGCAGGACTGGCCCCGGGCCAACATCACCCTGCAGGTGAGGGCTGGGGGGGGCGTGGGGGCATCAGAGGGGTGGCATTGGGGGTGCTGCCCCAGGGATGTGGGCTCCCACCTCTCTCCCTGCCAGGTTTCAACAGCTGAAGGCAATGGCATCCTGCTGTACAATGGCGACAGCGACCACATGGCAGTGGAGCTGTACCAGGGTCACGTCAGGGTCAGCTACGACCCCGGCACCCACCCCAGCTCGGCCATCTACAGGTACCTGCCACCCCTTCCCTGCTCACTGGGGACCACCACCCCCATTGCATGGGCTTGGGGGGGGGCCCTGGTGACCCAGTCCTCTCCGCCAGTGCCGAGACCATCAATGATGGGCAGTTCCACACCGTGGAGCTGGTGACCTTCGATCAGATGGTGAACCTCTCCATCGATGGTGGCAGTCCCATGACCATGGACAACTCAGGCAAACACTACACACTGAACAGCGAGGCCCCCCTCTACGTGGGAGGTAGGACAGGGGCTGGGGGGACGGCGGGGGGCAGCCAGGCATGCTGACAGCCCTGTTCTCCCCAGGGATGCCCGTGGACGTCAATTCGGCTGCCTTCCGCCTCTGGCAGCTCCTCAACGGCACCAGCTTCCACGGGTGCATCCGCAACCTCTACATCAACAACGAGCTGCAGGACTTCACCAAGACGCGGATGACGCCGGGGGTGGTGCCGGGCTGCGAGCCCTGCCGCAAGCTCTACTGCCTGCACGGCATCTGCCAGCCCGCCGGCGCCCAGGGCCCTGTCTGCCACTGCGAACCTGGCTGGGACGGGCCCCACTGTGATCAGCCCCGTGGCGGCCCCTGCCAGGGCCACAAGTGAGTGCCCCCGCCCGCCCCCCTGGCTGCCCCACAGTGACCCATCTGCACCATGCGCTGTCCTGAAGCAACAGCGCTGTCCTGTTGGCTGCCCCACGGTGACCCATGTGCCCCATGGGCTGTCCTGAAGCAACAGCACTGCCCCATTGGCTGCCCCACTGCGATGGTCCTGATCCATTGGCTGCCCCACAGTGACCCACCTCCCCCATTGGGTCTTTGTCCGCCCTACTTCATTGGGTGCCCCACCACAACTGCCCCACTCCGTTGGCTTGTTGGCTGCCCCTTCCTCATTGGCTGCCTTGTCATTGGCTGCCCCTCAGTGGCCACCCGCTCATCCCTGCCCTCTCCATTGGCCGTCCCTCCTCACCGCCTGCCCTGCCCACTCCTCCCCATTGGTTGCCAGTTACACGGTGCCGTGCCATGGCGGTGCCGTGCCGTGGTGGTGCCAGGCCATGGTGGTGCCATGCCATGCTGGTGGTGCCGTGCCCTGGTGGTGCCATGGCAGTGCCGTGCCCTGCCGTTAGCACTGAGTCGTGCCAGGGCTGTACTGTGCCGGTGGTGCCGTGCCAGCGCCACACCAGTGCTGTGACAGTGCCATGCCACCACGACTGTGCCATGCCAGTGCCGTGCCATGGCAGCGCCCTGTTGTTCCCCCTGCCATACTGTGCTGGTGCTGAGCCGTGCCGTGCTGGTGCCATGCTGTTGCCATGCCATGCCATGCTGTGCTGACGGCACTGGGTGCCCGCAGGTGTGTGCATGGGCTGTGCCTGCCCCTCGATGCCCTCTCCTACAGCTGCCAGTGCCATGAGGGCTACCAAGGAGCCCTCTGCAACCAGCCCACCGAGCCGCCCGACCCCTGCCGCCGCCAGCCCTGCATCCACGGCCACTGCCGCCTCACCCCGGGTGGCCAGCCCGCCTGTGAGTGCCACAGTGGCTATGCCGGAGCCCTCTGCGACCAAGGTAGGAGCCGGGGAGGTGGATGCCCAGGGGGGCAGCCCCATGCCGGGACGCTGGGCTGAGCGTCGCTGTCCTGCAGAGCTGGAGTGCCATGGGGAGCCAGTGCGGGACTACCACCAGGTGCAGCGGGGCTATGCCATCTGCCAGACGACACGGCCGGTGGCCTGGGTGGAGTGCCGGGGGGCCTGCGGCGGCCCCAGCACGGGCTGCTGCACCGGGCTGCGGCTCCGACGCAGGAAATACGCCTTTGAGTGCAGCAATGGTGCAACCTTCGTGGAGGAGGTGGAGAAGCCCAGCAAGTGCGGCTGCAGCCAGTGCCTGTGAGCGGCCACCGGCCCCGGAGAGCCAGGGGGCTGGCAGGGAGACCCCCCCCTGGAGCCAAGGACCTCGCTTTGCCCTGCGGCTGCAGCACTGCCATCCGGGCGCTCCTGAACTGCAGCTGCACCGCAGCCTGGCGGAGGGTAGAGCTGTTGCATCTAGAGGGTTGGGAAAAAAAAAGAAAAGAAAAAAAAAAACCACCCCACAAACAAAGCAAATGTGTAGATAGAGAATTTTTTAAGAACTGCAGCTACACAGATGTGTGGATATGGGGCGGGCTCGCTGCTCCCTGCGGTGCTCTGCCTTCCTCCCAGCGCAGCCCCCCCGAGGGCAGCGCCTGTGTCCCCCCCATGTGTCCCCTCCCCAGCAGCCCTGCCCCTTACATTCAGCTGGGTGAGCCTGGGGCTTTTCCATCACCGGGGCCTGGAGCAGAGGGGCCCGATGTGGCAGAGCCTCATGGGCCATAGCGCGCCGGGGCTGGCAGAGCATCTGGCATCCCGTGGTCCCGGTGAGCCTGGAGCCCAGATCCCCGTCCTCTCCTCCGCCAGCCCTGGCCTCCCTGCTGGGGACCTGCCATCGCCCCGATGGCAGCTGCAGTGAGCTGCTCCCCGGTGCTGTGGCTGGGGTGCTGGAGCCCAGAGTGCCCCAAATAATGCCACCAGCCCCACGGCTGCAGCCTGACCCATGGGTGGCACCCCTGGGCTGTGCTTCCCGGCCAGGCGCTGGGATGCCCCCCCCCCCGGGCACGGCTCCAGCCCATTGCGGCGGCATTGGGGGCCGTGCTGGGTGGAGCAGGACCAGGGTGGTCCCAGGCATGCTGAGTCGGTCATGGGCAGTGGGGTGCAGACAACTGGGGGGGTCCCAGCACCAGCCCTGCTCCGTGCCATGGGGGCCAGCACTGTGCCGTTAATGCAGAGGGGGCCCCAAATACCCCCGGCCCAGCCAGGCGGCTCTGCTCAGGGGTGGGAGCCGTGTGGGGCAGCACAGGAACCCCTGTCCTCCAGGCTCAGCCCTGGGGGGCTCTGCTGGGCTGGGGCAGCTGGGGTGCGGGTTTGCCATGCTCGCCACTGGGGCTTCAGCCTTTGTGGGTGCCGGGGCCAGATGAAGAGGCTGAAGATGCCCAAGCCTGCGAGCCTGGAGCTGGCACCGCTGCCAAGGCTGGTCCCACCAGCTCCTGGACTCGGGTGCCGGTTCCCGGGCAGCACCCCTCCAAAGCCCACCATGCCGGGGTGCGCTGGGCTGGCGGAGCAGGGGCAGCGCCGCTGCCGGTGCAGCACAGGGAGCCCATGCTGGGTACTGCACGCACCCGGCCTCCGCTGCAGCATCGCTTCTACACCCTACGCCAAGGATGGCGGGAGCCCGACCCGGGACACGGCACGAAGCTGGACAGTGCGTCACCATGTCACCTGGGTGAGCGAAGTCATCGCAGGGCTGCAGCCCCCCCATCACGCCCCTCCAGCGCTTCAGCTTCAGGTCTGCACCACCGGCTGCGGCCGGGCTCCGGGAATCTCCACCAGGCGCAGCCAGCTCCACGGGTGCCGTCACCATCCCTGCTCACCACCAGCATCCAGGACATTCCCACCGCCGCAGGGATGGGTCTCTGCCACAGCTGCCCTCTCCATGGGTGCCCCCTCTGCCCCACGGAGGAGCTGGGACACATCTCATTTTGCCCGTGGCCTGGCCGGGGCTTGGTTGTGTTGTGTTTCTGTTCTTGCTGTAAGCTAACCGCTAAAGTATCTCTTTATACAGAATACTTACAGATTCTAATATATATTTGTATTTCATTTTGTTATAGTATTTTTATATGTTCGGGGTCAACAAATGATGTTTTCTTTTTTGTTTACAGATGCTACTGGGCAGGAAAAATGACGGTGGCTTTGTTTGGCCCGTGGGGTTTGTGTGTGTCACTGTTGAAGACGCTGGTTTGTACTAGGCTGGCGAGGGAGGCGCTGAGCATCCTTCCGCTGGCAGAGGCTGTATTGTTTTAGGAGAAGTTTGGTATTGTCTATGTTGTCTTCCATGTGAACATGACATTTATTCATTCAGAGGCTTGGCCTCTTCTTTCCTGGAGGGGGAGAAGGGGGCAGCTGGTGCTCGGGGGCTGCTGGGCGTACAGGGGGGTGCCACAGGCTGTGGGGGAGTTGCTCCTGCCATGGGCAATGATCTGCTGCTCCTGGAGCCCCGGCCACCTCTACTGGCCAGAGCATCACCTGCAAGGTGCAGGGATGTGCAGCCCCGGGCTGAGGGCTCGTCGCCGAGCAGAGCCAGGGTTCAACGCCTCACAAAAGGAGCCAACACTGCGTGGGTTGTGCGTGGGGCAGCATGAGCAGCCGAAGGGCCCGGTGCCGGCTGCGGGGGAGACTGGGCAACCCCCCCCCCACTCCCTCACCTTCGCCCTTCCCCAGTTATCACACCAAACCAACGCTGATATCAAAGAAACGTTTAATAAGCTGCAATAAAATACGGACCTTTAGAAAGCTCATAGGGTGAATATCGACAGTGGAGGAAGAAAAGAAAAACAAGGTGGTGGGAATCCTTGAGGAGTTCAGGTCTGAGCCAGGGACGTTTTACCTGGAACAAGAACACAACTTCTTCCATAGGCTAGGGTGAAATAAAAGACAGGAGCACAGAGTTCACAAAATGTCAACATTTAGAGAGGCGATACATAGTCAAAAGTTCAAATGACCCAGCTCTTATAGCTATACATATTGATTTAAAGCAACTTAATATAATCTTCTTTTCTTTTTTTTTTTTTTTAATATATACACTTTCAAAGGTTCGTCAGGTGAGGTATGTAAACATTATCTAATGGAAACCCCTCTCCCCATTTCCAACCCAGAATTCACAGCAGACAGTTCATTTTTCCCAACCCGTGGCGCAGTACTTCCCGCTCCCCGGAGCCACCAGGAATGCCAGCCCAAGCCACAGCTCTCCCAGCTGCTGTCACCGGCTCCCATTTCCCACCACTGGTCTGTACAGTTCACATTGCTTAGGCTCAAACATACAGTACCGGACAGGAGGACTTTTCAGCTCAGTGTCTAAAATTCATATAGAAACAAACAGAGAAACAAAACTCTCCCAGGGAAGCAGACACAGATGAAGGAAAAACATTTGCCATCAGGGTGGAGACAATATTTAAACATTGAGCATCTTAAGAAAAAAATTACTGTGGTGGTGTTCCTTTCTTTTTCTTTTCTTTCTTTCTTTTTTTTTTTTTTTTTTTTTTTTACACACCTGTTCCAAAAGCGAAGGAAGCATGGGGCTGGCGAGGGGTCCTGCGGGGACGGGACCGGAGCGCTCCCCGCTCCACCCTCCGAAGTTGGGGACCCATCACCATGCAAGCAGCAATGATCCTGCTGACACCGCCCGCACAGGCGCCCGGGCTGGCAGGGGTGCAGCCAGCAAATGCTTCCAGGCAAAAAGGGGTTAAAAAAAACCCAAAAAACCAAACCACCAAAAGAAGAAAAATCCAAACCCACTTAGGAACAAACAACCAAATGACCTCGGACCCCCTAGAAGGAGAATAAAAATCACAGAATGGGAAGCTCCCTTCTGGAGCCGGCACTGGGACTGGAAGGGCGACAGCGGGGCACTCCCTTGGGTCGCTCCCTTGGGTCGCTCCCTTGGGTCGCTCCCTTGGGTCGCTCATGCCCACCCAGAGCGCAGGAGCCTCCTGCTCGCTGCCCTAATTTCGCTAGTGGGAGTTTGCTATCAGTAACTACCTACCCTACCCCACCGTTTTGGGGGGGGTGTTCCCTAGGGTTGACGGCAGCCCCCACCTCCCACATCCCTGGGGACTTCTCCTTGGGCATCCCCAGGCAGAGAGACACCACCACCACCATCCCGAATCCCACGCTGGACCAAGCCCCCGCTGGGAGCGGGGTTATTCCCACCCGGCCCTGAGCCCCGAGAGCCTCTGCCATCGAAGCAGACATTATTACTACAAATCTTATTGCTTGCATTGCCCCCCGCCCCGGGGAACGGCCACCCCGGCCAGCCACGGGAGCTGCCCGCCCCCCCCACCCGGGGCACTGTGGCCATTGACCAGGTCTGACATCGTCAAAAATGAGATGAAGAGAAAGAGTTAATGCTTCAACTTTGATGTGACATAAAAAACCCCCCCAAACTAACCACCGCCACCACCCACCCCACCCCGTCCCGTCCCCCCACACAATAGCCAGCCCTTTGGTTGCGGCACGCTGGGCGACACAGCCCCATCAACCGACACACCAGTCAGAACAAGAACCTGTGGAAAGCCCATGAAATAAATATTAAAAAAAAAAAATGTATTTACAATATTAGATCTGTGAGCATGAAGTGAGAGAAAAATGCTTTTTCCTGCCCCAAAAAAGCTTAAAAAGTAGGTTAGCATCCCACCGCCTAGCACAACACTATCTTACATGGCACCTACACATAATATATATATTCACATTTCATTTTAAATTGATACTCTTACAAACAGACTTAGAAAACATTGGCAAGCAATGCAGCCTGAGGGGCCGCCCGGCCTCCGGACCCACGTGGCGACCGCTGGCCGGCTGCCCCCCAGCTCCTCTGGCTGCCCCCAAGCTGCCAATGTGCCCTGAATTGAAACCGCCAGCTGCCCCCCGCCGCCCTTCGGGGTTCGGGGAGGGGGTGGAAGTGCTCGTGAAAGGGGGGGCTTGTCCGTGGGGAGGGGAGGAGGAAGGACGGGGACCGTGATTTCTGCTAAGCCTAGGGGTGAGCTTAATACAAACAAGAACTCCTGAGAACATCTTAGAACAGATGGATTCATTTCACAACCACCAAGCTAAAGGATGGGCCGAACGGACGCTACGACACATGGAGGGGAGGGGGATGCGCGCAACACGGGGACATCGCACCCTCATGGTTTGCCCAAAAAACCTACTGCTAGGCGAAAAGCTGCGGTGGCGTTCCCTTGGCAGGGGGGAGCCCACCCCTGCCTCACTCCTGGGCCGTACAGCCTGCGGACGCGGACCCGGGGATGCCTTGGCTGGGGCTCAGCCCCTCTTCCCCCGGCGCAGCCGCCGGTTTTGGAAAGGCAAGAGCCGGAGGGATGGCAGCACACACCTCCCCACTGCCCCCGGCACTGCCCACGCCTGCGGAAGGCTGGGAACCCCGTCTTTCCAAGTCGCCTTCGACTGGGAACGCAGTTGTCGGGCTGAAAGGATATGAGCTGGAGAGAAAAACTGTCCGTCAGTTAAAGTAGGGCAGCAGTGCATCTGTGTCCTTCCGAGACTGCGTCTCCATTTCCTGGGAGGTTACTAGGGGGCTGGCAGAGCTTTTGGAAACACTGGCGTTTCCAGAGGTGCCATGCGAGCGGCCGGAAAGCGAGCTGGGCTGCAGCTTCGCTCGCCCGCACACCAGCACAAAGCGGCTCGGGGAGCTCGCCAGCCCACTCAGCCACGCGCCACGCGGCTCCCCCCAGCACGGGGGGGACGGGGACACGGAGAGCAGCGGGGACGCGTTCACCCTGCTCTGCCAGCCCACGCAGGGTGACCAGCAACGCAGCAGAAAGTTTGCTGGAAGCGTCAGCCCCAGCTTAAGAGCTCTTTGGAGAAGGTTTGCTGCAAATGCATCTTGCTGATGTGCTGGCAGCCGAACATGGAAACATCATTGCACGCAGCAAATGCGAGCAAAAAGGACCTCATTAGTGATGAATTAGTGATGAATATAAACACATGCACGACTTGGATCCACTGCACGCACCCCGTCAGCAGGGAAACCCATCCTAGGGCTGGCATTGCTAGGCAATGCCCTAACAGCCACAGACAGAAGGAGCCATCCTGGGCTCAAACCGCTCTTGACGCAGCCCTCAACCCCCCCCGACAGATAAAATTTGATGCTGAGCTCGGCAAACGCAGCCCCTCCCAGAGGTTAGGTAAGGCGGTGAGCTCCTGACTACCTGAAGTGTCCTGGAGATGCTGATGACAAGGCGAGAGGGGAAGAGGTGACCACACAACCGAGAGAGAGGGGCTGGCAGCAGAGGGACGGCACAGACATCTGCGGAGGGGCCCAGCTATGAAGATGCTGCTTCTGCCGCGTGGACGGGGGAGCTGGGATGGAGGCGAGTTCCAAGCCCAGGATGAGAAAGTGGCCAGCAAGGAAAGCCAAAGTAACAGAAAGAGGAGAGGTCTGGTTTGTGGGACTCAGCACTTGTGCTGAAATCGGGGCCGAGGACGCAGAGCAGGGGGCTGTGGGGTGGCGAGGAGGAGGAGGAGGAGCGCAGTGAGGCTGCGGAGCTGAGGATGGCACTGTGGTAGTGCCAGCGGGCAGCTCTGCACCCTAGCACAGGGGAACGCACTCCATGCCCGCCTGGAATAAGGCGATAAATCGCGTTGCTTATTTCCTTCCATTCGTTACGCTCGTCCGCAGCTCCCTGGGCAAGCCTTGCGCTGCGTAGAGGCTGCATTTTTTGGGAACGGGCTGTTGTACAGCAGGGGCACTGCACCACCCTGACAGAGAGAGACGAGCAGCGTGTGTCCCGAGTCATTAACAAGGAGCAACAGGTTCCGTATATCTGGTATTACCACTATTCATTTTTTTATCTATCTCCTGTGCACTGTTACAGCTGAAACGTGGCTGCGTGGAGAGAGGAAAACGTGAGGTAAATTGGGAAGAGAGCAATGCAACACGAGGACTGATCGGGGAAAAAAAGAAAATAAGAAAAACATTCAAATATCTGAGCATTGGTAAGGAAATGGAGCTACCCAGGCAATGCCACCCTGCCACACAACCGCCTCACATGCAGACTCTTTAATTTGCTGGCAAATTAAATTGAAATTTAACTTTCCAGCAAATTACAGCATTCTTCCTTCCTGCCCCAAAATAAAACACTCCAAAAAGCAAGCATGAAGCACATTGAAAGCAGGTCTTGTAGGCAGCAAGACCTGGAAGCTGCTCCGGATGCCAAGTGGAGAACACACAGAGGAGAGGCAGAGCGGCCACGGACGGCATCTCCCGGAGCAGTGACAGCAGGGGAAGGAGCCCGGCAAGGAGCTGCGGGCTTCCGCAGAGCAGAAAGCCTTCATGCTTTCCTAGAGGTGACGACCCCCCCTGGCCTACCTGGCCCCAGGGCAACCCGAAGGACTGCACAGCTCTATAATTCAGAGAACTTGTACTAAAGCACCAATATTCCCAGCCCGAGGTGGGCTGGCGAGGTCATGTCCCAAGTGCAATAACTCAGCCACGGGCGATGGCTCCACCCTACCCATCCCTTGGCAAATGAGCCCGCTCACCGGAAAAACGACCTGCGCGAGTGGAACCCACCACCCAGTGCCGCAGCTCCTCGCAAACAGCACAATGTAGAGAACAGTCACCCCGGTTTTCCTCAAAAATGTAAGTTTTAGAGAAGGGGGAGTTGTTGGGAGGATGGGAGGAGGCAGAGAGCAGAGCAGCTCTGAGCAGGGAGAGCCCTGCAGAGGCTGCGGAGCCAGGGACTGGACCCAAGGACAGCGGAGCAGGGAGCCGGGGGGTCCCTGCTGCTGACAAGACCCCAGATCATCTCATCCCCTGGGACAGCCTGGCTCAGGCCGTCCTGCAAACCCGCTGCTCCCCGTCCCTAAAATGCCCAAGGTGCTGCTCTGCCGTGCACCCCCCTGAGCCAGGTGCCCAGGAAGGACAGGCAGCCCACACCCAGCCGGAGCTGGTCCCAGCAGCAGGCTGGGGCAAATGTATTTAAAAATGGTTCTCTTTGAAAAAAACCTCAGAATTACATTTGCTTCCTCTTAATCAATTTTCTGAAGACAAGAATAACAACCCATAGCCCAGCCCAGCCCAGAACCCTCTTTCCAGCCCCATCCTGACACAAAACACACCTTTCCTCATCAAAGGGAGCAGAAACTCAGATTTACACCTACGGGGCACAGCCCAGCTCCCATTAAAAATCAGTAGGGTCTTTGCACAGATTTCATGAGTGTTACTCTTTGCACGGGACTTGCCAGATCAAACGCGGGAAGGCCAGGGCTTGCTGAACACCCCTGTCATCCCCCAGGGAGGGACAGAACTGCTGGCTGAAGGTGACGGGAGCCTGGGCCAAGCTGCAGGCACTTTGGGTCCCAGGCCAACTTGCCTGCACACTGCCCAACATGGCCAATGCCACCTCGCTCCCTGCCGGAGCCCTGAGACTCCTGCAGCATCTGCTGAGAGGGCTTCGTCCCACAGGGACCTGCCTTCGGCACAGAAAAGCTCCATCAAACCAAGCGGAAACACAGCAGTGCAACGGGAAGCTGGAGATCAAGAATGGAAGTCCAAAGGGGTGGGAAGAATACAGTTTTCCTTTTAACATCTCTGACTTCCCCCTGTGATGGGTCCTGGCTGTTCCTCTCCAGAGTTGATGCCTGGCAGGAGGGACACCGACGGGAACCTCAGCATGCTGATCCCACCACCAAGCAACGTGCACAGAGCTGGGACAGACGCCCAGAGGCTGCTCGGCACCCCCAGCAGAGCAATGCCTGCCATCGCCCACCCTTGCCATGCTGAGCCGAGCGGAGCTGGTGGAGCACCGGGGCGCAGGAAAGCAGCTGGGAGACTGGGACAGCAGCAACCCTTCCAGAAAGCCTCTCTCGAGGTTTTCTCCTAATGAGGCTCCCACTCCCAGAAGCATGGAAGATGGAGAGAGTGGGACAACCTGCGTGTACCAGCAGCTAAAAAAATGAAGGGAGAGGGAAAGCCCCGCGGAGCGCTCGGCACACGGTGCCTGGCAGGGCTCTGCACTGCACAGCCCGGCACAGGCGCTTCAGGAGTGGTGGCGAAGGCTGGGGAAAGGGGGGGGTTGCTGCAGGGGAGCGAGGTAAGAGGGGTGCTCACACCCACGCCGGGCAAGGAGGGGAAATCCCGGGCCCACGGAGAGGCTGCCCCAGGCAGGGGGAAGAAGGAACCCTAAGGAGAAATGGAGGAGCAAGAGGGAAAGACAGCCTGTAAGAAAGGTACAGATCAGTCATTTAACTGCCACCAGTGCCCTCCCGCCTCACACCCCTCCTGAAACACTTTTAAATCTTTTCTGATGGAATGTTTGACATATTTAATGCATGCAGTAAAAATTAAAGTAATAGATAACTTCATATTAATCTGTACAGGGACTGACAGGCTAGATTTAATCACTTCCTAGCTGTTCAGAGAGTTAACTTATTCTAGCATGATTCAAAGGAAAGGTAAAGGATTTTTTTTTTTTAAAATCAGCCATTTCATAGTAAGAGAAAAATGTGCCGCAGCCTCGTGTGCATCAGCACTGGGGGAAGGGAAAACCTGCAAGAGAGCCAGAGGTGCCCTGTGAAGGGCATGCGAATCTCAAGCGCCTTGTTCCAGCCCTTACGCTAAATGGGTACAATGGAAGAGTTAACGACGGTTATCTGCTCTCCACCTCCAGTCCACGGGCTTTGGGATCTGGGGTTCAATGCCAACCCTGAAAAACAATTCCAGTTGCAGCCCATGTCACTCAAATGCGTGGCCTGCCCTGGAGCCTTGCTCTCAGCAGGGACAAGGAGCTGAGCTGAGGGTCTGGCGACCCCAGAGCCCGTGCAGTGCCCTCTCGGGCATTGCTGCTTTCGGCACGGGAGGAGGCTTGCATGGGGGTCCATGCAAACAGACCTTGTGCAGCAACGCGAAATGCAATGGAGATGCAATGGCTGAGCAGGGTCCTTTCCCTGAGCGCAGACCGCAGCCGTCCCATCTCAGCCACGGAGCATCCCTGCCCGGCGGAGCCAGCACAGCCACGCACTCTGTGCACTTCTAATGGGTTTTTCTCAGGGGTGCTAGGCACCGTGACCCTCTTCTGCCACTGCAGACCCCCAGCTGGCTTTTAAACATGCTGCAGGGGCTTGCACAGGAGCCCTGCAAAGGTGTCATGCAGGACAGGGCAGAGCCTTGGCTGCCTTCAGCCTCCACAGCACCAGACACAGGCAAGGACAAACCAGCCGCACCTTGCTAGTAAAAGGATGAAATGCAAATTACAGTAAAAAATAAACTTAAGTCAGTCCCTTCTCTCAACCCGATTCCAACTGCAAATCCTGGATTAGGAGGGTGCTAGGCAAGACGTGCACAAGAGCACAGGGCGAGGGCCGGGTCTCCCTTGCTGCAGAGGACCGACATCAGAAGGAGCTCGAGCCCGTACGAAGGGAGAGACTCAGCCTTCAGCGAAGCGCTGCGGGAAGCGCTTTGCCATCAGAGACTACAGAAATCACCACGAGTGCAGCAAAATGGGAGAAGGAGGTCTGTCCGAAAGCAGGGCACGGCCGGACCCATTCATCCCTGAATGCCAGCAAGAAATAAAGACGGATCCAGGCAGCCTGGCACCCGCAGCATCTCCTCCGCCTGAGCGGGACCCCCCCACCCCGCGGGCAGTGCCAGGGGGAGCGGGGCAGCCATCAGCAGTACGCACACCAGTAGCTAAGTAATACTTTTACGCAGGTAACAGTATTGGGACAGCAGCAGCCGCTACGAACGAACCGACAAAGGACAGATTTCGCCTTTCTCTCCCTCAGTGATGGGAAATGGTTTTGGTTTTGCTTTAAATGCCACTAAGGAGACAGACAGAAGGAGGACTCCGAAGGAAAGGGAAATGTTTGCGTGCACCCGAAGGCTGCCAACGGCTACTTCACGTGCACGAAGGTGGTTTTCTTTCTGCTACAGTACAAGTGCTTGTGCCTCAAGTATAAAACGCAAGCCTCCAAATCACACAGACGAGCTTCTTATTTTTATTTTCAAAGTGATAAATAAGGCACTGTACTTTTAACTAAAACTGCCTGGTTCCAAGTTTAAAAAAAAAACCCCACGGAACGTTCAAACTGCAGAAACTTCCTTCTGAACAGCAGAGCCAGACAGGCCGACTTCTCCTCTGTCCGAGACACATCTGCTGATGCCTCACATCATGGGCGTTATCCTTTAACTGCGGATTTTTAAAGGCTTGCTACAGCTTATAAAAGCAGCTTTAGTTAATGCATGGTAAGGGTTACTACTATACATCAGTTTTGTACATGGCTACCGGTTCTTTGCTATTTCGGGTCCAGTCGCGAGCGCTTGCTGTGTGAACAGTCCATTTTTGCCCTCAGCTTCCTCTTGCCCTGCGACCCGCTGCTCTCCTGCATCTTCTTCATGGACCTCGTCAGTGTCTTCCCACCGCTGGGCTTCTTGTTGGCCATCTTCTGCGACCGCGTGGAGGACTCCCCGAGGGGCTTCTGCTTCGGGGACTTGGCCAGCTCCTCGTGGCCAGGGGGCAGCATGGCCCGCCTGCTCGTGTTCTCCTTGCCCTTCCGCATGGGGAGCCGCACCTTCTCCAGCTGCCTTTTTGGGACTCTCTTCTCCTTCAAAGACATTTTTCTAGCCAGCTTATTGCTCCTCTCCATGGCAGCCTGCTTTCGGGTGGCGGGAGCTTTCGCGCCAACCTCCGAATGCTTTATTTTACTGGCCTTCTTGGCAGGCAGCTTGTCCTTGGCAGAGGAGCCGGACCGCTCCTGGGTGCTCCCGCTCTCCTTCAGCATCCTCTTCTTCCTGCTGAGCTGGAGGTCAGCTTTGGGCAAGGGCTCCTCCTGGGACCTGCTCTTCCCCTTCCGCCCCTTCCCCGCCCCATCCACTGATGGAGATTTAGCAGGAAAGGCATCTGCTTTGATCTGCAAGGCCAACTTCGGAGACATCAGGGGGTTGATGCACACACTTTTCCGGCTCTGCTTGCTCTCCAGGGACGGGTGGTCCCCTGGGCCGTCGCTCTTCTTCTCGGCCTTCACCATGCGGTGCTGGGCTCGCAGCTTGCCCCGCAGGTTGGAGTACTTGCGCAGGATCCTGGTGCTGGCCTGCGTGGGCAAGCTGGGGGCAGGCTGGATGGTTTTGTCTTCACTCAGGTCCTCGGCACCGGTGTCGGTGGGAGACACCTGGCCGGGAGCGGTGGCTTCTTCAGCCTCTGCTTTATCAGCATTCTCCCGAATTTTGGCCCAAAGCTTTTGGTTCTTCAGGTTATTCCGAGCCGGGGTGGTGGCGGCGAACTTCTTGAGGTGTTTTTTCAAACGTTCAGCTTGCAGTGAGCTGGGGTAGAGACTGGAAGAGGAATATTTCTGCATGGGGACTTTGATGGGGGGGATCTCCCCTGGGAGACGGGTGTTGAGTTTCTTCACGATCACTAGAGACCTGGTTTCAGTCGTCTCCAGAAACCACTGGCAGATGTCGGACAGCTTAAAGGCCTTCATAAACAGCATCTGGACAGGAGAAAGCTTCTGCACTTCCAGCGAGCCTCTACTTTTCCGCGTCCTTTTCTTGCTTTTCCAAATCTCTTTCAGTTTGTCGGCTTTGTTCTTTACCTTGGGGGTTGGCTGCACCTCCTTCTCCAGCTGAATCCAGCCCTTCTGAACTTTCATGTACTGGGCGTTGAACTCGGCAATGAGTTCCTGGTTCTCCTCTTCAGTACACCACTCCATGAACTTTGGTTTGCTGTCAGCCGTGTCGATGTCCTCCAATGCCAGGGAGTCGTCATTCCCTGAACTGCATTCGTCCCTCAGTTTGGGGATCAATTGCATAGACTCCTTCCCTGGTGTGCTCTTTTTTGCAGTGTCTATGGATGTGGGGGCGTGTCTTAAGTTATAAAACTGCAGGGCAACCTTTTTATGCTTGGCAGCCTTTGCTGGAAGATGCTTGCTTCCACCTCTGCTGCTGGGACACGGAGGCAAATTGGCCACCGGCTCGTAGCTCTCCAACTTGCCCATGTCCATGGCGCTGTCAGAGCTCTCCTCATCCATTGCACTGGCATCGCCTGGTTGCACATCCACTTGCTCGGCATCTTCTGCAGGCACGCTGCTCTCCAGAGGGAGGAGAATGCTTTGCCTCTCAGAATCAGCCTGGATGCTGATTTCCAGCATTTCGCCTGGTTGACTTTGGCTGCCGTTAGCAAGGGGGTCATCTTCAGAGGAACTTTGTCCCTCTGCCACAGTCTCTTTTGCTAAAATGCTTTTGTAGGCTTGTCTGGTAGTGACACCATTCTCCTCACCTGGCCACTGCTCAGTGGTGCTCTCTGGAGCCTGGCCGGTGCCTGGGCCCTCGCAGGTTTTGAGCAGCGCGTTGGGGAAGCAGTCGTTTGGGAAGCGCATGGACGCTGCTCCATCCAGATGCACTTCTCTCTTGAATCGCTTAGCGCCAGGGCTCTTGGAGAGTTTGATCTGAAGGCAAGGAAGCGGCACAGAGCTGGAAGAACTGGCGTCCTCAGCACTGTCCTCGGCAGGTGACTGGAATTGCTGGCTTCGGAGACGCCGGTCCGATGCCACAAGCACTCTCCTGCCTTTCTTTCGCTTCTTGTCTAGACTGTCTTTGGAAGAGACAGAGTCTTTCCCTGCAGTGTCTGAGCCATCAGGTTCAGGCAGCATTTCCCCTTCAACGGGCTCTTTTTCACCTGCTGGGCTGTTATTTGGCACTGCCTCCCCTTCTGAGATTTCGGGGAGGGCTGTGCTGGCCGGCACAGCCTCCTCTTGCTCAAGGCAGCTGTCACCTGCTATGCCCGGTAATTCGGCTTCTGGTTCAGCATCGATGCTTTTGTTCACATCTGCACACTGCAAGGCGGCGGGGGGCTCTGGGGGGCTCCCCCCATCCACGGTGCCAGGGGGCTCATCGGGAGCCTGCTGGCCTGGAGAGCACGGGGAGGGCTCTGCTGGGCGCAGCCCGCAGGGCTCCGCATCTCCCGTGCCGGGGAGCTGGGCAAGATCCCTGTCACCATCATGGGCCAGGGGCGCCGCGTCCGCAGCGGCGGAGGGCTGCAAGGGGGACTTTGGCTGCAGACTTGCGGGGGGGTCCAGATCAGTTTGTATGTCAGAGTCTGGGCAACCTTTCTCCCCGCTGGGTGGTTCTGAGATGGGAAAGGCAGCAAAATCGGCAGCCTGCCCGCCACTGCCGCCATCCCCGGGGGAGCCTAGGCTGCTGTCAGCCTCCCAGGGGACAGTGCCTCCCGCTCTCGTCCCCCCTCCTTCGGCGGGAGGGGAGCTGGGGGGCGGCGAGCCGGCCGAGCTGTCCTCTTTCTCGGGGCTGGGTGGAGCAGAGAGGGAGAAGAAGGGCACGGCCATGGTGGCTTCCCTCGACCGCAGCGCCCGGGTATCCCGGGGCTGCACGGAGCCCGGTTCCGCTCTCTCTTTCGTTTCTCGGCTGGTTGGTGCCCCTTTAGCCAGGAGCCGGAGGGAAACCCTCTTCTCACCCTCCCGCTCTGCCCCCGCAGACCCCCCCACCGAGAGCACCAGGGGCGGCTTAGCGCTTACGAGGGTCTCTGTTCGCAGGGCCGGGCTGCTCCCCCGCTCCTCCGCCCGGGAGCTCTTCACCAGCGTGCGGACAGTGGGGAGCTCGCAGCACTCCCCATTGAAGTAGTACCCCCGCGTGCTCTTCCTCGCCGTCTTGCGGGATGACACCGACCGCTGGTTCTCAAAGTGGCACTCGGTGATGGGCTGGCTGATGTAGACCACGTCGCACTGGTTGTCGTAGTCGTTGATCCTCAGCCCCGATGCCTTCTTGCTCTTCCGAGTGGATCTGAGGGAGGCTGCCTTGGCACGGGGGTGCCCGCCGGGGGTCCGGTGGGTGGCTGGTGCGGCACCAGGGGGCAGCCAGCCCTCTTTGGACTTGTCGAGCGGGCCCTTGTCGGCCGGGTGCAGGTGGCAGCCTGCCTTGCCCTTGGCCACGGCGTGCAGGTGGTTTTCTTGCTTTGGTCTTGCATCTTGTTCTTTTGCGTCTAAGTCCTGGTGCAAAGATGCTTTCGAGCTGCATTGCAAAGTGTTCTCTTTGTCGGCTCTGCGAGGGGGGGTCACCGCAAAGCCGGGATCCCAGGACTCTTCCGGCAGAGCTCTGAAAGAGCTCTTTTGGGACCCCAGACAGCCATCTAAGCTGTCCTCGCTGCCGTTCACATTTGCCACTTTGACCGAGATATAACCTTCCACCAGAGTCTTACCTGCTAGCTGCTCTTTATTGTCCTCACACTTTCTGATGCCGGCTTCTTGCTCGTGTCCAGCAGCTTGCTGCCCTTCCAGGCTCTTTGCAGCATGATGGAAATTCAAAGTGGAAGAGTTCAACGTGCTGAGGTATCCTTGGGTGGAGCTATCCTTTGGACTAGCAGAACGAAGCCTGGTGACGGGGAGCTCAGAGAAGTCCCTTCTCAAAGCGGGACTGGAGCTCTCTGCTCTGTCCAGAGGCTTCAGCTCCGCCGGCTGCTTCGGGGCTTGTCCTGTAACATGCAGGGGGCCATCAGACCCTGACTGTCCTGGGTCGGAGGAATAAGGGGGCTTTGATTCAGTACAAGTAGCACCCTTATCCTGGTTTTCAGTGCTTCGCTGGCTACAACCAGAGCCACAAGTAGAGGCCTCCATGCTCTCGGATTCAGACAACTGCTGGCCTTCAGAGTCTGGTTGTACTTCAGTGTATATGTCGTTTAGCACACGAATGAATTGCTTCTGGTGATGTGTACACAGTCTGACCATAAACTTTTCCAGTGGAGACTTCGGCTGATTGTTAGAGTCTATTGCTATTGCCTCTGCTGCATCCTCACTAGAGAGACAAAGAGAGAGGCAGTCAGTAACATGTCCCAGGGAATCAAAGTTTATGCTGCAAAACTGGAATAACCCTTCTCCTCCCACTCAGGCATATTGCTTGCCTGACCTCCAGGTGAGATCAAGCACCCTGCTGGCCCGGGCTGGCAGGTAGCCCTTCCGTCCCCAGCATGCACACGTACGTATGCATACTGCCGGCAGGACACAGACTGCGCTTTGGTTTGTCTCCCACTGCCAGAGCACCCACAATTGCACTTCTGCCCAGGACATCCTGGTGTGCAGGCACCACGTGACGTGTTCAAAGCAAACCTAAATTTCCCAGTGAGAATCAGATTTAGCATCTGCACGCTGCCCGGTGTAGAAGGCCCAGCACTTCTGGGACCCACCAGGACCGATTGCACACCTCTGCATGCTCCATCAGCACAGCCAGGCTGGGTGGGAGCAGAAACCTTCAGCTACTGTAAGTCTTCAAATTCTGCTTATGGTGGCACAAGATGGGTCTAGGCCCAACTGAGCAGATCTCCCAGCCTGCAGGACACGCAGGCAGCCATGCACCTTTGCGTGGTGTGGCGCCTCGCCGTTCGCAGTGACCTTCGATTTACTGCCATCTAATAAAGTGGCTCTGGGGCTGACAGGCTGTCAAGGTGCAGCGGTGGCTCAGAAAGGTGTGCTTCTACAGCACAGGCTGACTGCCACTAGCAGGCTCTCAAACCAAGGTGATTATCATTTACCTGCTTGGCAGAGGCAATTAATTAGGACTTATTGGTGGAGAGCTCCAGGGGTAATTACTCAGTGTTTGCAGGAACTTGTTAGAGGTGCAATGCCAGGCGCTGTTATGGAGACCCTATCTGTTCCCAGTGACAGCGTGGACCATCCCCATCCAGCCCCCGCCATACCGAGGGGACCGCATGCCCTGGCACCCGCGCTGTTTGGCACCAGATCTTTGCCAGCAACGCCGGGTTGCTCTGCAGTAACGGTTGCACTTTGCACCTCCTGGCCTTGTACCAGGGGAGTGAAAGTCGCTTCCCCCCCGTTACAGCCTTGCTCTCCCTGCCCAGCATCCGACACCGACCTCGCTCACTCGGTGGGGTCAAGGGGGCAACGCTTATCACAGAGTTCGGGGCCGGGGTGAGGGAAAGCAGCTTTATCGAGAGAGGGTTTTCCCTCCCCACACTGCCATGCACGGGGCTTGACAGGCAGACAGAGAGGAAGGGACCCAGGTTGGAGGAGCCTTTGGTGGAGAGGAGGAGGAGGAGGAGGAGGAGGAGAAGGAGGAGGAGGAGGAGGAGGAGGGAAAGCCATGGGCTGGAGCACGGTGGCAGCCGGTGGCCGGAGCCAGCCCTGGGCAGCCCTCACGCTGCTTACTTACTGCTTGCTGTCTGCTTGCTTTGAACCGGCAAGTGCCAGGGAGGCACCTCCAGCAACCTGCTTCCCCTGGCTCGCAGGGTCTGCTCCCAAACTGGGCAAAGGGCAGGGAAAGGCACCCAGGGGCTGCCCTGGGCTGGCCAGGTGGCACCTGGTCTCCTCTTCACCCAGAAATGCCAGGCTGCAGCCAAGCCTTCCCTGAGCATCTGCTAGCCAGCCCTTTGCTTTCCAGTTTGCCCAAATTCTTAAGCATTAACACGGCTTCACCTCTCAATCACGGCCAGTTTCCTTACAGGCTTCTTGGGCAAGGTCTTCCCAAAACTGCCCGGGAAGGCTGAGCGAGCTCAGCTCGCCGACTGTGCTCCAGCACCCCCAGAACATGTTCCCGGGGCTAGCGATAAACAACGTACCTCCAGACTGCTTTACTACACCCGGGTGAGAAAAACGCCCCCCAGCAACCGTCTCAACTGGTTCTACCTGGCACTGCGATGACTTTCGATTTGCAATGCCTGGGATTAGCTTAAATAAAAATGCTCAGGTACAACCTGGCCCCTCTCCAGAGCCCTGCATGGGAAGGGTTATGTCAGCCAGGATCTCTTACACAGCCCAGCTCCTCCCCTTGCCCTGCTGAATAACAAAGGGGATAAAAAACCTTTCTCACCCTCCCCTGCAAGAGGAGGGCTTGGAGCAGGGGGGCTTTGCGAAGAGGCAGAGCTCAGCACAACTTTTTTTCTACCTTTGCAAAGAGGGCGGTTGCTTTCCTCTTACCTGCTTGCAAGCCCAGCTCCTAAGAGCGGCAGCCATCTTCCCCCAGCGAGCCTGAATTTATAGCGGCGGCAGCAGAGGTGTGGCCCTGCCCCAGCCCACCCTGCTGCCATGATCCCCGGGCAGCCTCGGGAAGCGGTTACGGTGGCAAAACAGCCAACTCCCTCCTTGCCGGGGCCCCTTCGGATGCAGCACGCAAATGGTTGCGAAGAAAGAGCCCGTGGCACAGGCAAAGTGGTCGCTCGGGTGGGTGGCGAGGACGAGAAGGCGAAATGCCGGCCGGGCGATGCCTGGCGAGGTGGGAGGGTGTGTACAGAGTCCCTAGTTTGAGAGAAGGGACCGGAGCAGCCAGGCACGGATGGTCCTTCCTCGCCTTGCAGGGGCGATGCCGACCGCAGCCGGTCCCACCTGCGCAGGCGTGCGGGGCTGGAAAAGACCCACGTCCTGCTCGTACGGTGGAGGGGACCGGGGGTCCCTGCTCCTACAGGCTCCAGGTGGCATTTCTGCCTTGCCTTCACCCAGTTTCTTCCTCTGAAGTGTGACTGAGGCCACGGTGCCCATTCTCACCTTACTTGCCCCACTCTGAGAAGTCAATCTGAGATACATACAGCTTGTCAAGCTGTAAATTTTAAAAAAACCAAGAGATAACTATTTTTCCTGCTTGATAAAGGAAATAAATCCATTCAGCCTCAGTGCCCTTTGTCCTCAGAAGACCCATCGCACGCTCGGCGACACGGTTCACCTGCTTCTACGGACACGTTGCACCCGAGGTCCTCTGCTTTCACACCCCTGTGGCTCAAAGACAGGCTGTAGCTCCTTGCCTTGAGCTCATCTGCTCTTCCCCAGCCCGATCCCGTTTGGGTGCTGCAGGCAGTATCCCCTTTTTCTCAGTTTCAAAGGGTAACCTTGAGGCAGAGCTCTCCCTGTCACCCGCAGCCGGACTCTGGGCAGGGCTGGGTCCCACCTTGGTCCCTCCTCTCGCCGTCCCCCCGGGGTGCTGAGCCGCAGCCTGTGCCTCTCCATCCCCAGCTCTCCCAGACACAGCTCTGCGCTCCCTGGGACCTGCTAATCTGTGCGCCTTGGTACCTGCTTGGCATCTCCCACCGTTCCTGTCTGTTCTGGCTATTACTGCTAAATAAAACATGCCCATGGCCATTCTCCGGCCCGGTGGCCGATGGACGCAGGATTGCCCACATCCTCCCTACTTATGGCAGTTTCAGAGAAGAGCTCGTTTCACGCTCGGGTATAATAGAAGAGTTTATTTCAAGTGCCTCACGGCTTCAGGCAGGGCTGCTTACTTAGTGTGTAAACTGTTGCAGAGAAACTATTTATTTACGTGGCTTATCGGAGAGGAGAGGTGAGCTGATTGCAGAGCTGAAGTGCCTTTCTGGGGCAAGGTGCTGGCTACTAACAGGCTCCTCAGCCCTGCTGGCGAAGGCTCGGCGGGAGCCGGAGACCAACTCGCAAATGCAGAGGATGGGCTTAAACAGGAGGAAGAATGGTTCTCGGGAGGCAGACACCCCCGTCTCTGAGGAGCCTGCCTTTTGGGAGGCACAGGTCAGCCCGGCAGAAGCTGCTGGGCTTGGCAGATGAGCGAGGGAGCCCAGGGCTGCCCGTTCCGCCCACCGCCTTCTCCCCGGCGCCTGTGCTCCCCCCTTCCCACAGGGCTTAGGCTGAGGCTCCCTTAGCTTTGGGTGGGCATGAGGAACGTGCTCTCTCCCTCAAGGGCTGGAGGAGCCGCAATGCAGCTCCGCGGCTGGGAGAGGCGACTTACTGGGCACCCTCTATCCCTACAGCCGCGCTGCAAGCGCCGTTGCAACCCCCTGTGGGGTACCCAGGAGGATTCACTGCGGTGGGAGAGACAACCCACCTGCCAGTGAGCTTTCCTGCAGAGCTGGGGAGATGGCAGCTCAGCCCTTTCTGGCCACCAGCCTTGAAAGCTGCCTGCACAAGGCTGCAGCTGCTGGGGGGCTCCTCGGCTCCTGCGCCCGTGTGTCCCTGTGCCAGCAGAAGACACTCCGGCACCCCAAGCAAATCTTATCACCTGAGCCCCTCGCTACCTCCTGGCCCTCCCAGCCTTCCCAGGGCAGCCCTGTTCGCTCCTCCTTCCCCGCCTGCCGCAGAAGGTGTCAGAGGCATCAAGGGGCAGGAGCTGTCAGAGGCAGAAGCGGAGCTGTTGCTATGCAACCCTGGCGGTGCAGCAATTAACGCTGGGGAAAACGTGCTGTGCTCTGAAGCTATTTGCATAGCTGCGTGCTGCAATACATTTGTTTGCATTGTGCCTCTACTCTTTAGCGGAGTTTGAAGTCAACCCTTCCCCCAGCTCTTGCTGGGTGTGGGGGGGACCCGGGGCTTCCAACAAAGGCCACGCGGTTGGGGACGATGGGGCTGGGGGAAGGCAGAGGTTTGTCTGTCCGTAACACCTATACACTGCCCAGGTATGGGATTTACAAGCATGGGGGAGCAAGGACAAGTTACCGGGGTTTCATCCTGCGCAGCCCGAGGAGCTGTGCCCACCTCGTGGAGCCGGCTCCGGCCATGCCCCTGACCACATCTCCCCTTTTCCAGGCGCGCCGGGGTGACGCTGCGCCCGTTCTGCTTGTGAAAGCCAGAAACAGCTTTACGGGCAGCCCAGCCTGCCTGTGACCCAGAGTGTATTTGGGGGGGGGGGGTGTGAAGGGGAAGAAGTAAGAGAGGGAGAAAGAAATCAACTGGTTCATACCAACCTACCTGAGATGCTGGTCTCCGAAAACCTGCCAATTGCCAACTGCAATCTTCTGGTTTGCCCACCCCAAGTTTCTCACTATTGAACATGAAGCCTGTGCCCTTTTTGGGTTTCTTTTTCTAGCCCTTGAACATCGGTTTGATTGATTATAAGTTTACAGGTATGTTTTGTACCTCAGAGGCACAAGAAGCAGCAGCAGAACAAAAGTTCAAGGCTAAGTGTTTCTGTTCCTTTCAGACCACTCTAAGCACCAGGATTATAGTTCTGTAAAAGAAACAAAACATAGCTATAAACTTATAAAAATCCAATTTAGTTTTTTTTACGGGGATGAGCTCTCCCCTCCCTCTCCTGCTGCCGCACGGCTGACTCCGTGCCGGTTGGTGGAGAGTTGCCTTGCACCACCCAAAAACAGCGGTAGGTACCACTGGAGTGCCCCACCAAGCCCAAGGGTGCCTTGGCAACCTGGCTAAAAGCGGACATTTGAGAAACATGGACGACTATGACGAAAATGTGACTTGGCGAGCGATGATCTCGACCAGCTGAACTCAAAGCACCGACCGTGCCCGCTTCGATGTCTCCCTGCCCTTGGGTGGCAGCTCCGGCCCTGCTGGCTTCAGCCACTTCATTTATTTTTCAGGGCGAGCGGAAACGCCATTTTGAGGGATTGCCAAAGGAGGAGCAGCCTCTTAAAAGGAGCTCGCTCGCCGCTGGCAGACAGGTGAGCTGACCCCAGCCCCAGGGGCCTCGTGAATCCTGCGGTGCTAAATGTGCGCTTGAAAGCGGCGGGGGCCATGGGTTGCTGGAGGGGGGCGTCGCTTTCCACCGGGCCGGGGGGGCTGCAGGCAGAGCCACACAAGGGTCTCTTGCCCAGCAGAAGGGG
The DNA here is from genome assembly GCA_018403395.1 of Gorsachius goisagi. Taxonomy (NCBI): domain Eukaryota; kingdom Metazoa; phylum Chordata; class Aves; order Pelecaniformes; family Ardeidae; genus Gorsachius; species Gorsachius goisagi. Next base: position 243,853 of record BOSO01001904.1, read on the forward strand.
GAAATGAGTTCTCTGCCAGCCCTGGCTCGACTTGCTGGTGCAAAAGCAAGCACCGGCAGGGAAAGGCACCAGGGCCGAGGCAGGAGGTGGCACCGTGTCTTTCAGCGGCAGCCCGTGCCAGCGTCACCGCAGCGGACCCAGAGCCATGGCTGCTGCCATCTCTCCAGCAGAAATTATTACCCCAGGGCAGCAAAAGGCAACCCTGGTTGCATCTTCCCTGCCCCATTTGAGGCACGGTACCGTGCTCAAACCCATCTTTACTCTCAGCTGCAGCAAAGACCTTGTGCTTTGAGAGGTGGAGGTGGGGGGGACACGTTGTCTTCAGCCGGTGCCGCTCTGGGACCCGGTGATCCCTTGCAGGGGATGGGCCGAACGGCCACGTAAGCCACCGCAGCAAGATTTTCTGGAGCTCATCTCTCAAAGCCCCGATTAAAGACTGACACTGGATGTACCAGTTTAAATGCCTGTATTTCAATCCTCAGAAATATGCCTGGCACCTAACACCCCCCACACAGATGAACGAGTCCCTTCACACCTCTGTGGGTGCTACAGTAATTCTCTCTTGCTGCACTGAAAAAAAAAAAAAAAAAGAAAAGCACCACAGAGAGAGCTGAAGCTCCACACAACAGCTAGGAAGGAGAAAAAGCATTTTTCTTCTCTAAATGAAAAGCTGAAGTTGCGCAAAAGCACAGCCAAAATAACTATGGAAATACTGCTGCTGGGTTCTCAAGGCCCCTGAATTTACGCTGTCCTTGGTGACGCGCGTGGGGATGGATTGAGCTTCGCTTCGACTGAAAAGCAGGAAGAAACAAGTTACGGATGGGTTTTGTTTGGTTGGGGTTTTTGTCAGCTGCACGTATCCGTCAAGGCATCCAGGTTGTACGATAAGCCAACCGACCGGCTGAACAGCAGACATCCATCACAGATTCAGACTTTTAACCCTTCAGAGTAGTGTCTTTTATTTGTTTGTTTATTTTTAACGTAGTTAAACATCAAAAATCACCTTCTCCCCACCTGCAGCCAAATAAAAATCAAACAAACCAAAGTTGGTTTTGCATTAAAAAAAACCAATAGCAACCTCAAATAAGTTTATCTTTTTTATATTCCTGCCATAGCTTCCTCCGCTCCCACCTTCCCCAAGTAACTACCCCTGCCGTATTCTATAGCAGTTTATCATCACTTGTGATACTTCTAATACAATATTTAATGACTAATTAAAAATCTTACCACTGAGCTATTGCTTTAAAACCAAGGGAAATTTATCGTGTTGGAAACATTATTCTACATACTAGCTTTCAAAGCCTTTCCAGAATTGTCCTTGCTAATTTTTCTAATTACCAAGGACACCTGGGATCTTCCCTTTAAGGAAAAAAAAAAAAATTATCATGAGTGTTTCTCTCTGAGGCAGTACTCAGCATCTTCCCCGCGCGAGGTGCTCCAAAAGAATAGATAGCACCAGAAGACCAGGATAAATAGAAAAACAGATAGCATGAGGAGACAGATAACAAAAACGTGGAGGGGGGAAGTTCTTACAAGGATTTTCACAGCTTTGCACATGTTTTAAAAAAAGCAGCACCCAGTTAGGGCAAGGGAGTACGAACCACAGGGACCAGTCTGACAGTAGGGAGGGATGTCCTGAGCATCTTTAAGCGTCCCAGGTATGAGTGGGGAACACACGCTGGCTCTGGACCCAGGGGGCTTCCCCGCTCCCAAGGCCACCGCTGCTGCTCCCCACCCAGCCCTGGGGTCAGCTGGAGCCGCTGCAGCTGCAGAGGCTCAACAACAGGCAACCCCCTCCCCGCCCCCCCAAAGGCACGCTCAGCCGCGGTACATTGAGGCTGGGGAGGAGGACACGCTGCGCCGTGAGAAACCCCACCTTCCCCCCCTGCCCTGCACCTACACTGCAGGGCTGCACCTTCGGGGCCGAAGAAACCCCAAATGCATCGGCTGCCCTCCCCGCAGACATTGCTGGTCCCAGCTCCCACAGGCACATCACCACGCACAGCCACCGCCCGCTTCTGGGAGCCTTCAAGGATTTTAAAGTCTGCAAACGTCCAGGATAATTATCTTTTTTTTTTTTCCCCAGCATGGATACGAAAACCCAAGCGCAGCAGCTAGATAGAGCGCTTGCTAGAGCTAAAGACAGTACAACCTGGCCGCCGAAGCTTGGGAGGGGCCAGTGGAAGACATTTGGAGAGCAGAGGGCATCTTGGGTGTAATTAGCAGGTGTTGGGGGATGTGACCCCGTTTCAGATAACCTGGAGATTCAGATAATTGGGCCTCAGACAATCAAGGCCACGCTGTTAACAGAAAACGGTATCACAACTCCTAACAGCAGCGTTCCCCGCGTGCCGACGCTGCACCTCCGCACACGAAAGCGCTGGGTGAAATCGGGATTAGCGGTTTGCTACATGTCCATGTTCCCTGTCAGCTGCCAGGCTGAGCAGCAGACCCTGCTCCTGGCTGCTTGGGAAATAGGTTAAGGCAGGGAAGTGGATCGCAGCCCCGGATGCCTGGGGACGAGGCTGTCTCAAAGCTGACGGGCTAGGTAAACTCTATTTTGAAAGTGGGTTAATTTAACTGCCATTCAACTACCGTTAAATGATGTAGGTTAATTTTATAGTCAGATAACTATTAAGAAACCCAAATACAAGGCAGAAAATGTCTCTGTGCATGCCAGTGGGGAGAGGTTTCCTCGGCGCTAATGCACACCCCTCCCCTTCGGCTCCAACCTCTCATCCTTCCATTTCTGCACATCCCTCACATCATCCCTTTTTTTTTTTTTTCTTTTTAACCCTTGTCATTACACACTATTGTCCTTCCTCCCCCTCTTCAGACAGTCTATTCTCCTCTCAAAAATTCACCTTGGTCCCCCAGCCCGCCATTATTTTTCTCCTTTGTTTATATTGTCGCCCATCTCGGCGCTAAAGGAAGACTGACAAACACAGACGTCATCCGACCATGGCTAATGTCCACTAAAAAAGGTCCCATCTCCCCCCACCCCCCCCAAATATTTGTCCAGCTATGTGGCAAACTGAGGCAGGGAGCCACACCTTGCTTGGCACGCAACATGCCATCACCACTAATGCACCTCGTTTTCTTTAGGGTTATTTACGATAATTAAAGCCTCCTCGATTTTGGCAGTTCACCCTTCATAATTGGATGCGGCAGTTAAAACATACTTCATCTCTGTGCAATTTTCCTTCCCGCGGCATAATGACAGGCATTGTTTGTGTCTTTATACTGGGGACAAACCGCAACAATTGCTGGTTTGCCATAGAGGGGAAAAATACGCGGAAAAAAATCGTCAGCAACATCTTATGCTTGCAAAGGAAGAGATCCTTTGGAGAAAGCCGACGTGACTCATCACTCCACAGGCGCAGCGAGGATGGAGCGAGCACCACAGCCCGGCAGATCCCCCCCGAGATGCCTTCACAGATGGCCTCCCTCCGACTCCTGCACCTCCCTGGTCCCACGGCTCCCGCCAGCAGGAAAACAAATCCCTAACCTTCGCAGCGGAAGCGACGGTGGGGACGACCCCATTAGCACGCGCTGCCCATCAAGCGCTCGCGGATCTCCGCTGCCGCAGATGCGTTTTATCATATTAACAGCCAGTGCACCTCGCCGTGACTCACGCGTCCAGGCGGCGACGCCAGGGCCCAGACCACATACGCTGTGGGGATTTCTGACCCACCAAAGGCCGCGTGCCAGCTGCCCTGTCGTCCTGCCGAGGCCTTGCTAAGCTCGTTAATCTCGCGAGGAAAGTCCTTCTTTTTCACTCGGGAGCTATAAAAGAACGGACAAACCAGCCAAACCCCAAACCTCGTCAACCTGCTCTTTGCCAGCGCTAAGCCACTACCTTTGTCACTTTGTGCTAGGTTACTAATTATTATTCCTAATTTAATAAGATGATCATTAAAGGAGCTGCCGGGTGTATTTCTCTGAAATCCAGGGTTATGTTCTTTTTGCTGTTGTCTATCAGCAATACAGCCTACACTCAAACAAAAGTAAAGGCACCGACTCGAGCACAGGTATAGGCAAGAAGGCTGGGATTAAAGAGCAGCCACCCTGACCGTACACGCTTGGGCCTGGCTATCAGAGGAAAACCAACACAGGTCCTGAAACAGAAGCAAAAATCCACTTTTTTTTATGCATTGGCAGAAAAGCAGCAAGGCCAGGTAGCTGCCACCATGGTCCAACGAGAACTTTGTTACTGGTGAACACACTTCGGGTACTGAGCAAGCTGGTTTAGCTTTCACACCTTGGGCTGCCTGATGGCCAGAAATCAGAAGAAAACTTGCGTTTCTGTACAAGCAGAGCACACGTGTTATGAACACTTCTTATGCAAACCCAGAATCCCACCGTGTCTTTTTTAACAGCCTCCTTTCGAAGCCAAATAGCTTGTTTTAAACCACCGCTAGCACCTCAAACACAGCCAACTTGCTTTAAAGACCTGAACGGAATCGCAGGAAGATACGACCATAGAGTAACACCTGAAAAAACAAAAAAACAACCCCAAACCCAAAGATACACCAACATCTTCACCTAGAGGGGAACCTGGTGGAAACTATTGGATTCTCCAAACAAGCACTTCAGGGTTAGATTACAGCAAGGGTCCCAGCACAGGTATCAGTCACGCATATGAAAACCACTTCACGGGTGTGGGGAAGCCGTTCGGCTTCTCCCAGTGTCAGTTTTTCCCCTTTCAACAGCCAGCGTCAGAGCCTTCCTCTAAAGCTCGGTGAGAAGAAAAAGCACAGCTGAAGGCTCGGCTTTAAGAAAGGAAACCATAAAAGCCCCTTTCAAAGTTAGGAATACCATTCCAAAACTGAGTTAAGCAAGCCCTACGCTTCATTAGCTGGGCAGGAGGGATCTGGAACACATGATAACGGGATCTTGGAGCATGTCAGGGAAAAAAAAATAAACCTTAGCAGGTGTAGTAAAACTGCCTGCCAGGCACTATAATTTTTGCAGTCAGTTTGCTGATAACCCCGTACAGACAAACCTCCCCTCCTGTCGGCGCGAGGCTGGCTGATCCGCGCCTGGAGGCAGGAGCCCAGCAGGGGTAGGCACGCAAGCCTTGACAGAGCTGGCCCAGGTACCAGCAGCAAGGGAGCCAAGTGATTAGGGACAGACAAGACGGGCTGCAGCCGAAGTCTCTGACCCTCCCTTGGCTGCGTTACGGTGGGCACACGGTAGATTAAAGTCAGGGGCTCTGGGCCATCCCTCAGGGAGATGCAGCTGCATTTTCATCAACAGGCAACCTTTGCATTTTTAGGCAGCAGCGCTGAGGTTTCTACGCTCTGAAATACACCCTAAGCACTCCTCATTTTAGCTGAGCTTTTAAACAATTCCTGGGGATGTAGCTGTAGCCACCTCACACGCAGCCCTGCCTTTCAGTCAAGCCTGTACTTGGCAGACCTCCTGCAGGGCTGCACGACACCTGCAGAGGAGGAGGAGGCGAGAGAAGACTTTAGAAGTTTTCTTTCACACACGACCTGCAAATTCTGAGACTATAAAAGTGACCTGTAAAAATAAGATGCAATTATTTTGTGCTTCCTCTTCATGATAATAAGAGAGCTTTTAAAGGTTGTGTTTAAGGGTTTGGGGGGAGGTGGGTGAGGAGGAACTTAATTAACTCATCATTCACAAGCGCGAAGTCATTCAGATTTCTTCCAAATTTCCTACTCGACAATTGAGAACATCTCAGATATTAAGTCACGGAGGCTGCAACAAAGCACCGGATCAGGGGAAACAGTACTCCCAGGACCAGTGTTATATGGGATCCTCCCAGCATTGTAACATCTACTAAAGTGCCTTGAGAATAACTGTATCCAAAAGATCAACTTTTATTTTAATCTCTCTGCCACCTTCATTGTATCAAACTCCATATAGTCCTGGATTTGCCCCCTAACACTTCAAGCTCTGCTTCTGAAATTGCTTTTGGTCCATACTTCTGTTACTCTGCACGCAAATCACATTCCTAAACACCTGCAAGAAGCTGCTACGCACTTCCAGTTAAAACCACAGTCCAGCAAGTGCCCATGGCTGGGTGGCTGCGTGAGCAGAGCTTGCAGACGAAGAAATTAGTGATTTTGCTGAAGCATCTTCCCGAATTGGGATTTAAATCCTCCCCCCAGACCCACTTCTGTCAGACCTCTAGGAAATTGGAGAGCTCCGCATGCTCAGGCAGGAAAGCCACCGGTGACCTGCCTCCCCGAGGACGCCAGAGCAAGCTTTGCATTGCTGCTCCTTGACTCCGAGCAGCCAAGAGACGAGGACTCGGTTTCAGTTGCACAAGAAGATGCAATTGAGATGCTCGGGAATTTAATTAAATCAGCTTAAGTCACGAAACGTCAGTGGATTTCCAACACTGCGTTGGAGATCCTTCCCGCTGAGGTCAGGGAGCCGCCTAATTTCAGGTCTAGCGTTAATCCCAGCACTCGCAGGTAGTGACCTGAAGCTTTCCGCCCTTCCCTGCACAGCAGCACACGTTCTCACAGAAGAGCAATCAGCAGAGCCTCTCATTTCACATCTGCCAGAGCATCTGGATGGCAGAAAGGGTGCCCAGCGTCCGTGGGGGCACGGTCCCCTGTTACTCCAGGGAGGATCTGTTACTGCGGGAGGTGACCAGGGATGCTCCTGCAGGTTCAGAAGAGGCAGCTGCCTCTTCCAGTAACAAACTGGAGCAGCTCAAAACCCATCCCGAGTCAGAATGAGCTCAGGCAAATTAGCAGACGACTTTTTAAGCTGCCTAGCAGGGCTAATTACATTTCTTTTCTACAACACAGCATGGACGCTTCTTTCTGGGTTTGTGGGCAACGCCTTGTGCGCTCTCGTCATGACACGTATTCGCATTACGGAAAACAGCTTTAAAAAGACAACGAATTCCAGACTGTTCCTTTAAGTCTGAACAACTTCAGCTTAACAGTACAAGACCATCAGCAGGTCCTCCAGGAAAACCAGAGAAACTTGGTATTTCTGATAATCGCAGGACTAAAAGTGTCGATTAAAAATGTTCTGGGAAAAGCTTGTGGAGTGTAATACATCCTGAAGAATGGCAGATGGGAATATGGTTCATTGCTTTCAAAGGCTATTTTCATAGATTTGACAGATGTATTCAGACATACAGAAAAAAATATGATAAATGCTAGTTTACAGCACAAGGCTTTCAAGCTATTTACACATAAAGCCTTACTATTCCTGAGTGAGTGTCAGATGTAGCCTCTAGTCAAACCAAGTTTTTTTTAAGAGATTTGCCCAGTAAAGCTAAACCAACGACAACACCCAGCTACCTGACCATCTTGCTTTTTGTTTTTAAATGTCAGTATTACAATAGTTAGTTTGCAATGTAAGAGTTACTTAAGATCTTAAAAAAAAAAAAAAACAAAAACCACCAACCAAAAAAATACCCCACCACACTGAAGAATCATGTTAGCAAATGCAAACCCTCTATTACCTACTTTTCAATAGCGCAAGCTGAGAAAGGCAATTTCTCAAGAGAAAAGAAACCCAGGCTAGAGTGTGCCACACTATGCATTTTCCTAAAGCTAGGAAATCCCTATGCATCACTCTCAAAAATCATCCTAGGACTGAGCACAAAGGTTAGCAGAAATGCCTAAACTCACGTGGGTTCCATTACCCACCACTTACTGTAACCTACTTTTTAGTATTCAGCATTTCGGTATCAATAATGCATAGCATCAAAAGTAGTTCAGCCCAAAGTACGGCCGCGAGAAAGCCCACGTGGGCCCGGGGCAAGGGCCAGCTGAGGCGCGGCGTCCCTGCCGCGTTCGCGCGCCCCCGTGCAGGAGGGCAGCAGGACAGGTGCCTGAGCTTGCTGTAGGGCGGGAGCTGGGGACCTGTCCCCTCTGCAGCGGGAGAGCTGGTGGCCGCAGAGAGAAGCGAAGCGAGACGGGTGCCTGCTGGTGCCAGGAGCAGCTCAGCGGCCTCCCTCCGCCTGCTCCCCTCCGCAGACCAGCAGCCTGCGCACGCCAGCCAAACCACCAGGCACGGGCCGGCACTCCCGGTGGGGCTTTCCTTACCACCATCCCTACCTTGACTCGTTACTAAGTGCTCAATGAACAACCCTACATCACTTCCCCCCCCCCCGCCCCCGCAATCGGTCCCCCGAGAGATTGTTCGTTCTTCACTGGATAAATTATTTACCATTAAAGAAATGAAGGTGGCCAGTAGGGAAGAGCGAACTAGAGTATGGGAGTTCACGAGGCCGGGCTGCTACGAGACAAGTGTTTCAAGCTTTCACACGGGTTCCCTGCCCGGCTGCTAAAGCAGCTTTCTCGCCAATCCTATTTAGGACAAGAAACAAACAGAGTACGGAGACTCCAAAGCTCGATCCTCCGGCCAGAATTTATTTTACCTTCTATTTTCACTTCCCCCCCTGCTTCTCTTGATTTGTGAGAGTTCGCACTTCGTAGCCTCCAGTCAATTAGTGTGGGGATTTAGAAAGCACACTAGAAACAACAGAATTGGAACCCCTTAAAGTTTTTCACAACAAAATTTATTAGAAGAATAGTGGTTTTGAAAAGTCTAGCATCCAGTGAAAACTACCATACACAACGTTACAGCTGGGAATGTGTTTCCAAAATGACATGGTCAAATAATACAATGGAGCCATTAAATCTTACACATGCACAACAAGAGAATTAGCGCTTTGACATACAATGCAAAAAATAAATGGACCACATGAAATAAAAATTTAAAAGTACTTATCACATACATTAAGACACAGCTTATTTAGTCCAGTCAAAAAATCAGAACTGCATTAAAAAAATTAATGTAGTGCAATCAAACCAAAAACCTTAATTTGTGATCATAAGTGCTCTACTACATAAAACATTGATCATAGCAAGGAACAAAAAATTCAAATCACACAGTACAAAAAAAATCTGTAAATAAATATAAACTACAGTACAAGAGAAATATTAAATTATACAATTCCGTCAAACTGTAAACAGTATATTGAAATGAGGTCCATAAGAGTAAAGGGGGGGGTTCCTGTTTTTTTTTTTTTTTTTTTTTCCCATGACACTTGAACTTCTAGAGGTCAGCGAGAAATGCCATTTTTCCATACTCTTCAAAGACTATGGGTTACATAAATAGAAAGAGAAGACTTTTTAGATGTAAAGTGTCAAATAATAAAGCAGAGGTGTTGCTGACTTGCGACTGCCAACAGATCACTGTGAGAGCAGAGCAGCAGATTTTACGTTAAAGTTTCGCCTCCTTGCGAGCGCGGCACGGAGGCCCGTCACCGCCGATGCCAAGTGCCAACACGTTCTGAGCTAGCGCTCAGCACCCGAGAGGAGGCGCCTGCTGAGGGGTCTGGTCCTACCAATTAGGTGGAAGCGATTTAAGGACAGCGCCACCGGCTTGGACCTCTGCTGATTATCTGACAGGTTTACACGCTTGTCATACAAACACCCACTTTGGCAGAACAATTACTAATAAACTCAAAGCACTCCCGGCCCATTGGTTTCCATCACAGTGGCCAGTGCACAGAATTCTCTAAGGACATTGCATAACTAGAGTGTAGAGGTCAGACAGCCAAGGACCCGTGCTTGAGGTTAGAAGTAGTTACGGTGAGAGAGAAGCAAGAGCCACGTTAAGAAGCTGCCTCTGCCGTCCACAGAAGCAGTTGGGAATGTATTTCTTTTTTAGCTGCGCTGGCTAGTAGTGGCATTTTAAAATATATAAGTTTAAGATAACATATATACTATATATGTATATAATATAATACATATTATATAATATACATAGGAATTTCTTACAATACATACCAGGAACCCCCACGCGATCTGCTCAGTAGTAATAACTGAATATACAGAATGCCACTATAAGTGTCTGAGGCACTGTGTGCTGGAGAGTAAATATGCAGCTTTAAAATCCGTTTGGCTGAGTTATACCTGGATACCTGAACTGAGTTTTTTAAGTTGACATTCATCAAGGATGTGCTATCAGCACGTCAAAAGAAAAAGCAAAACAAAATACAAGTCACTGCTAGGTTTAAGAGGAGAGTACAAGTACCTGAATTGAGTGAGGATAGTGTGTAAACTGTCCCTGAGGGTTTTTAAACAGTGTGTGTACAAGTTGGATTCCTAAGAACATTAGTTTAAACTTACATTGCGGACTGATAAAATACCAATGTCTGACAATTTAACAAGTGGAGGTTAGAAAGAGTTATGAGCAAACACTCAAAACATATTTTATACATTTTAAAGCAGCAGTAAGCTGCTGTAAGCATACATCCCATCAGTACAAGCAACACATGGGACTCGGATAAAGGTTTCTATTTGCAAAAAGCCCATCATATATCAATAAGTAAAGAATATTCACCTGCTAAATTAGAATGCACCTAGTTACAGACTAGCAATTCAAGATTAATTTTTTTAATCAAATACTTTGCTATACTTTGCTATTACTTACTAAAATTCCTTAAGCTCACTAATGCTGGTATTCTAATCTATTTTTTTTTAAATGTTCCCCCTTCATTTAAGAAATATACCGTTCCACAACTTAAACATTAAGATCCATTTTCAGTCCTCAGATGTAAAAAGCATGTCAATGAGTTTATATTAAAAATTTACATGGTAAAAAGGCTTGAATTTCAGCCAGAGATTCTAAATACTACTCATTCCCTGAAGGCATAAGGGAGAAAGAATCCCTACCCATTTTTCTTGTGATATAGTTTTCAAAATGAACATTAAACAATGGTCCAAAATGATTTTTCAGTTTGGGAAACTTCCCTTTCCCTACCCATCATCCCGGATTCCAAATGCCAAGCCCTGAAATGGCCTATTGAAATGATTAGTTAAAAATATCAGGCATGTATATATACATCCCCTGCCTGAACTTCAGAGTATTTTCTTGTACTAGTCTTTAAAAGACAGATTAGTATCCCAAGAGAACTTGTGATCTGACCTGAAAAGCCGTTAATGATCCTAGATTGTACGTTTAAAATACCTCATAACCTGAAGACCAGATTTAATTAAGACTCTGGCATTGTAACAGAAAAAGTGCTGCAGTTATTTATCCCTTTTCTGGTACTTTAGAATAGGTCAGACAAGTGCTTTTTATAGTGACAGTAAAGTTTACATGCTTTCATGCAGGCATAAAAAATATTATCTGCAAAAATATTTGAGAAATGTAGCACCAAGTAGCTGATAAACTGTATTAGTAGCTGTAGTAGTGTCTTCGTTATTTCCAAGTAGGAAAAAAACATTAAAAGTTCAACTGTACACGGTGATGACTACAGAAACTGTTGTCTGACATGAACTTTTCCTGCTCCAGTCAGAACAAAGCCCGTGTCCTAACCCCTGCTCCATCAGATAGAGTTACCATCTTGAGTCCTTCTAAATTACACTTACCGATTCAGCAGAGACAAGCACACGGGCATGGGTGGGGATGTTTGATTTTAAGAAGGTGAATGAAATGTCCTGGACAGGCCGAAAAAAAATTTTAAAAAATTCCTTCCTCCTAGTACATCGCCTAGGCAAATTGGTTGTGCAACCAGGCTAAGAGATTGGTGTGATGATTAAATAAAGCTCTCTTAATGTGAAGGTTTTCATGAAAATACCTGAAAATAGGCATAATTCCATAGGACACGAAGTCCAAAACTGCTGCTGTAATACTGGTAGAGAGAGCTGGCCCCAATCAAGGCAAGAACAGGAGAGAGAGGGAGAGAGATGGACACTGGAATGCTATAACTACTTACATTTTTTTTCTGGTATACGTGGAGTGCATCTACAGATCATTCTGAGTCCGCAATATCTCCCTGCTTAGTGATCATCACAGTCCATCATATTTATAATTAGATATGGATAATTAGAAATGAAGAACTGTAGTGGTTATTGTATTTGCTACATCCAACAGAACTGCATATAATTAGCAGCGTGGATTTTCAGGTTTTTGAAGGTTCTAATTCTGCAGGTTTTTTATGTCATTCAAGATCAAGTGGACACCTTTATAAGTACCAAAACCAGTCTCAATTTTTTTTAGGTACGGCTTGTTAAAGCAGTATTAGTCAACATTATCTACTGGCGCCAAGAAAAAGTGACATTGACCCAGACCGAAACTACCTTTTGTTTCTGAAACATTTGCGGGGAAAACCTTGAAGTTTCTGATCCTCATGAAAATGAGGGAAATGACCCTTTCCGTTCTACCGCTAACATCTGGCAGAGAATTTAAGATATTTAAAATATTGTGACAAAGCTTTCAGCACAGGTTAATAAGTTTGCCTTCATAAGAGTTTGGACTGCAACAAGTGTGTGCATTCTTACACCGAAGAGTTAAAATTTCGTCTTCACTGAAGAAAGAGCTCTTTACATTACAGATGTAGCCACACTGTTTTTGAGAAACAAGGGAACAGCATGGTGTTCCCTTCACTCCTTGGACACTGTGTTCTTCTCCTAAAGACTCAATGACATCTTAAGACCATTATTTCAAAGTAAACTGGAAGAAACACATGAGAATTCCAGTTTTGCCTGTATAACAATTGTTGCAGATGATACAAAAAGCAATTCAATCAGAACTAAAAAGTTGTTCTGATCTACATAAAGCTTACTCAACCCTAAAGCCCCTGAATCACTTTGCCAGTTCCCGTGAATTTCCAGGGGAAGGCAATGTACTCTCAGGTTCTCATGAAAAAATATTTAGATTCAAATGTCGACCTGCCACAAGACAAAGCACAGACTATTCCTTGTCTGCTCTCAACCGGTCTAAACACATGCGCAGTTGCCTCCCACGTTCAGGAATATCCTTGAGCACTGGAAAGCTCTACAAAAAAGGTGGTATAGGAGTTGCTTGAGAACATAGAAGCTGAATGTGTTCCCTTACTAGAGGCACTATCCTACCTGTACACCTGCATTTGCTAAAATAATTTGTTTTCCAATTGCCGTGTAAATTCAGACTCCCGACTTTCAGGTCTAGCAATAGGGTTGGCAACGCAAGCATCAAATTATGAGTTCTGCAACAAGAAGAAAGCAAAGGCATACCTGTATTGCTCGTGCAGCAACTGCTCCTGTGTAACAGGGAAAAATGAGAAATTCTAAAGGAAACTGTCTTGAGCCTTTAAAAAACAAACAAAAAAAACCAACCCAAAACCAACCAAAAACCAACAAACCAGGGAATGATAGAAAAAAACCCCAGGGAATGACTGGAAAATAAAGTATCTTTTGACAGAAATAAAAATGAGTCCAGAAACGTGTCCCTACAATATCTAACTGGAAACGTTCAACTCTATAGCTGTACTCAAGCATTACGGCCACAATAATGCCTACAACACTGTGGAATGAGGATCCAGCTGGCTGAAAGTGAGGTAATAGTTTGTAATAGGTCAGAGTTCTAAAAAAGCACTTTTACATCTTACAAGTCCAAATATAAAAAAAAAAAAAAAAAAAAAGGACACATTTCATACATGTTGGGCTTTCTCACCAGAACTGTACGATAATTAACTCCACACCAGGACCCCTACCACACTAAGCCTTACTCATCTTCAATTATATGCTGCAGCAAAGATTTACCAAGCGACACCTAAACTTCAGTACAATATGAAACTTGATTCTTAAAACTTTATACACACAAAATATAAAATTACTTTTCTAGGATGGGGTAGGGGAGAGGGATTCTCCTTCATGATACTTGGACTGAAAAACTAGTTTTCAGAGACTGCCACAAATATTATTCACAGTTTCTTGCTGTCAGGCTTTTTCAGCTACATCAACGTAGTACACAACAATACTGTTAAGTCCAATAACTACATCGGATGGACGTTCTCAGGAATAAGAGAAAACTAGTGACGAAAAATACCCGAAAGGCCTCCTCCTAACGATGTCTTGATTTTTACAGGGTTGCAGTTTGTCTATGTTACACGTTAATGTGATCTCCAAAGAGCAGCAGGAGAAAGATTTTTAAACCTTCTCTCCTGTCCAAGTGATCCAAGTAACATAAGCATCCACTTACCAGAAATAACATGAGAAACAAGGCTTTTGTTACAAAGACAGCAGTGAACCACACCTTCCCACACCAAAATATGGTCAACCAGGGATTTTGGCCATGCAAACTGCTGGTCAGCAGAAAATTAAGCATGCTAATGGACAAACATTAATTCCAATCATATATTTAAAATGATCCCAAATACTACTAGTTAGCTACACTGAAAGCGCCTGTAAAAAATATGTAGTGAAAAACAAAACAAAACATTAGTGATCACTGCAGCACTTCGAGTGATACTAGTCTTATGTGATGAATCACCTCAGAGAAAATACATTAGATGGGACTTTGAAACAAAAGGTTAACATTAAAAGGTGCACCTGAATATTACAGACTAAATTTACAAAACCTACAATAAGGTAAAATATATATCTTTTGAATATTCAGCAGCTTTTTTTTAAATTTGTTTTTATTTTTTGAGAGGCTCATGAAATTTTAAAAAGGGACCACTAACTAATCTCAACCATGCTTCACAAAACAATAATGGCTATTTTATATTGCAGTTACCAACGTAATGCAATTAGTGCTTAAAAAATAGTCTACACTTTTTTTCTTTTTTTTCCTTTTTAAACAGAGACCTTTGGAGGAAATACGGTTGTTCAAAAGCTTCTCGAAAAAGAAAGATTACCTGAATATTAAGTTATCACAGATCAAGTGTTGTGTTTAAAAGCTTTGCAGACATGAGTATTACAATCTTCAGGTCTCAGGACATTTAAACTAAGAAAGTTACGTGTTTGGTTTGTTGTTTGTTTTTTTGTTAGGTTTTTTTTTTTTTAAATCCACTTTCTAACCAAAGCAAATAAAGAGTACTCAACTTCTCACTATCTATTTACAATTCTTAGCCTACAGTCTGAAATGACAAGACAAATTCTCTTTTAAAACTGCAGCATTAAAGGGTAGGCACACCATTCTTCTGCTGCACGATTGTCACCCACTTAAACATACACATACAAAATATTTAGGTTAGTAAAATGAGCACTCCACGTACACTACAGTGACAAGTTTTATAAAACTCAACTCATGTTGCTTAAATAAAGACAACTGCAAAAGGTTAAACCTCTCTGAACAGTAGAACTGTGTTACTTTTTTTTCCTTTTTTTAAACTTGCAGCAAACTTTCTACCATAACCTCCAACAGCAGATGAAACCACACGTTTAACTGCGCCTTTATTGCAATCCCCAGCTAAACTGGAACGTATTGCAGAGTTTATTATACTGCTACTGAGCTTAAACTGCTTTCAATGCCAAGATGACAACTAGAGAGAGCTACGAGGAACCAGGATTTTGAGTACTAAAATATATTAAGTAAACAAAACCAAAGCATACTTGGGGCCAAATGCCCAGTCCGTTTCAAGAATGAGCAGTGCATATTTAAAATGACAGCAATGGTGTGCCTAACCTTTGAAAATATGAAGTTGCTGGGGAGGGGGAGGGGCTAATAGGATCAACTGTTCCAGAAGTCATTCAGCACCCCTAGGGCTATCTAGTCCACCCTCCCATGAACTTTGAGAAACCACTTTCAATCACTGACATCACTTAATGCTCTCACACAAAAACTCCGATGCTTCTTTTGGTTGTGCAAATGGGAAAAAAAAAAAGTGGTAATTCTACCTACCTTTTGCACAGATTAAGACCAAATTGTTTCTACCTGAAGAACCAGCAATTCTGATTTGGTCATATTGTGGTAAGTCCAGTAAGCTCCACCTAGTTACTGACCACTCCCGCAGAAAGTATCAAAGATAGAAGTTCTGTACAAAACTTATCCTGGATCTCCATATAATGATAGCGATATCATCATATCGAAAAACCTGGATTTGTGGTTTACGGAGTGCTTTTACGGTGTTTATTCTAGCATGTGCTAAACCACTATTAAAATAGATTAAATAAAAACAACAACAAAAAAGCAGGACTTAATTCCCGCTACTGGCAACTGTAATATTTAAAAAGGAAACACCCATTCATCGAGTGTTCGACCCTGACAGTATTACAGATAGATATGATGCAGAGCCTGAATTAGATCAGGCTACCAGTGTTTTACTTCTTCCCTGAACATTAACAAGCTCCTTCACTAATGTGGATATTTGGGCAGACTACTGAGGTTGTAACGTTTGAGATCACTGTTTTGTGGGCTTTTTTTTTTTTTTTCTTTTTTGCAATATCACAGTAGTTTATTACACAAATCCCCCTTCCCCAGATTAGAGTCATTTAAACTAGTTGTTGGAACCACATAGTTTAGTAAACTCAGAATCAAGTCTTTAAAAAGCATAAAGGTCACAAAGAACCATAGTTCTGTTACAATGAGGCATACCCTAATACATCATTTAGTGTACCCTGACTGCTCCTGACTGCGAGAAGCTTGTCTTCCGTGAGATAAGGCTACATCCTCAAGCAGGTGAGTCTAAATATCACCCTTCAAAAATATCAAACAAAATTACAGCGAAGGTAGTGTTACAAATAATTAACTGACATATTCTGAAGGTAGTGTATGCATGTTTTCCCTCCCCTCCGGGTGAGCACTAAGCAGACAGTGAATGGTAAGTATGTTTAATTTAGAAAGAAAATAGCGGAGAGCCTGATTAGACCCAATTGATTATCCATCTAATAAACAAATCTGAGTTCAAGAGAGGTACCATTCCTAAATAACTTGATTTAGCTTAGATCTTTCAATCAACTGGATCAAAGTAAAGGAGGAGGAGAAAAAAAAAGATTTCTGAAACGTTTTGAAGAATGACAGTCTGATTCTCATTCAAAAAAAGTCTGGTTTTAAAGAGAGTATCAGTTTAACAAAGTGGACTTATTTCTATAATGGCAGACGTGAAAAATCCAATACCAGAAGTTCAGGCAGGCTCTACAGGCAAGATGTCCACTTCCAGAGGCCTGCATTCTTTGTGAGGTAACTCAACTCTCTATTGCAGAGAAACATGCAAATGGCGAAAGAAAGAAAAATAAAAAAAACCCAGAGGAAAAAAAAAATTAAAAAAAAAACCACAAAAAAGAGGGTAGTGGGCAGGTGAATGAGGGAACTGTGCCATACCAGGCTAGAAAAATTTACAATGTGACATTCAGAGCACACCTTTCACCTGTGTCCACACAAGTCTATGCTGAACTGCAAAGGAAAGAGCATTGCAGTAAATAGGAAAATCAGGTGTGCTCAGTGGTGGTTGAACTATGCAGTAGTGCTCACCCAGTTTGCAAAGTAATTGGCACTCAGCAACATCCCTACTCATCTTTCAATTCATTCGCACTTTGTGCTGCTTCTCCCTGGGGATCTAATTCAATCTTTACTGAAACATCCTGCCCCTCCGGCCTCATTAACTTCATTTTTTTCTTTGGAGGGTTTTTCAAAGTGCCCAGCCTCTCTTTAACTTTGTACTCCAGTGTACTGTGGGGGATCCCATAAATACTCTGAGCTTTGGAAACACTCATTTTCCCGCTCATAACCACAGAGATTGCTTCCTCCAGTATCTCGCTGTTGTACTGTCTGTATCTCCCTCTTTTCTTCCTAGGTTGCTTGGAGCCAGGATCTCCCTCTTGATCTGAGGTGGGATATGGCTGTCCAGAGGTAGACTGCTCAGCATCTGAGCCCCAGGAATCTGGTCCAGCATCCAGCAAACTTCTCCTGTTTTGTTTTGGAAGGATAGCCCTTAACTTTTTGCTAAGCGCGCTCTCCGTTTGTGAACCCATTACCAAAGAGCTATAGCTGTACTGGTCACCAGTGCGGGACTCCCATGAAAGGTCCATGCCTCGAACTTGTGGTATCTTTAAATCCACAGGAGACGAATGGCTCACGTCCTTTTTCCCATCCTGTTTAGTTTGAAGTGCCATTTTTTGAAAGGCAGAGTTTTCTGTAAGAAAAGGAAGGTCACTGATGTTGCTGAGTGCACCATTTCCCCTGAATTTCATGCGGCTGAAATTGAATTCGTAGTGTGGTTTTGCCCAAGAAGCCTCCCTGGATAATATTAAGTGCTGTCCATGATTCTGTAGTCCAGATGGCCCATGGCTGGCAGTCGTAGAAAACTGGTTTCTGCTCAGCAGTTCTTCACTAATCTGGAGTGATCGAGCCAGCGGTACTTTAAGAGATGTGGAGTGGCCATAACCTTCCCTGGTTCCATCCTGCAAGCTTCTTGGAGGTACCCCATCACCACTCTGTAGTCCCTCCGGATGGTGCTGGCTGGGTCTCCCAGGTCGCCTAATTGGATGGAAGGAAACTGATGTGAGCAGGACTTGCACAGGTAGGGAGGGATGGGTGAGGGGGCCACTCCTTTATTAGAAGGCCTTGCTTGGGTAACATCACTTTTTGTGTTATTTATTTTTCTCTAAAAAAATTTCGTTTAAATTTTTTTTTATTTTAATTTTTTTTTTTTTTTAAAGTCTCAGCATCAGTCAGTTTTAAAACTTGTTCGCAAAAAAAGAGAAGCTTTTTGGGCAAAGAAAAATGAAACCTGTTGGCTGGTCTCTGGTTGGGTTCACAAATTCTCGGAGTAGAAAAGACTTCGCGCAAGCGTCTGAAAATAGCACCTTAATTACAAAGTAGTAATCAATCGCCATAGATCTACACACAACTGTGTTACTGGTGTGACGTTACCACTAAACAAGTACAGTAATAAAAGAGTAAGCCAAAGTGCAACATATTCAACATGCAAATATGACTGCCACCTGCAGTATCTACGCATAGGTGGAAACCTTGGATGATGATCGCTTACATCATATTGAAGAATTGCTGCTCATGATGGGAAAAAAAAAAAAGGCAGCTTAACGGGCCTTAAAGGTATTTGCTTGACTTTCATTAAGCACCAAACATGAAAGCACTGCATTACGCTAGACTTACCAAATTGCTCTCTTAACAACTAATTGCATATATACATGTCCCTGATTCTCATTTGCTACATAGCATGGCTAGGGGGAAAAAAATAAAATAATAATAATAAAAAAAAAATCTAAGTTCCAACTGACATCCAGATCAAGGGTTAATAGCAGAAAAAGTGGTATGCATTTTTACTGTTTTCCTTTTTCACAAGTGTTCTTCCTAGAACACAAAGTACTACTACTGCAGATAAGCAAGTGTATTTTAATATTTGGTTGCTTAGCCCCCTGTAGTAACTAAGTCACACTTGATTCAACCCCCACCCCCAAACTTTTCCATGTTCAACGTACAGATTAACGAAGAGACTAGTAAGCAATTCTGTTTTAATGCTCTGGGACGCTATACTGGTGTAAAGCCCTCTTGCTAAGTCAGCGTTATTTAAGGATAGGATACGAACTGCTGAAAAGCTACATTATTCTTTTTAACATCACGTGGGGATTAAAAAAAAAAGTTTTAAAAAATCTGTAGAGAAAGACATACACTGAAAGGACCTGGCATGTAATAGACACAGTGCTCGATACATACGCTGCTAGCTTCTCTCCAGGATGCAATAGGTCATATTTGAAGTGGGTAACAAGAGTGAACAAGGATTCAGAACAAAATCCAGAGAAATGAATGGAAGTTTGCGATTCCGGAGAACGCTCTCAAGCAATGTGCATTCTCTGCCCCTTCTACAGCATGTATCAGTGTCAGGATGCGCACCAGTGATTCTACACCTAAATAAAGGTCATGTTGGCAGCTAACTAGGACAGAGGGCCCCACCTGATTTCATCGATGCTGGACAGACTGCAGGCACCCTCATTTACCAAACACCTGTACAAGTAACCACAGGTGTCAGCATGCCGCATCCTCTCCAGACCCACAGAACTGATCAGGACAGTGCCAGGTGCCACCCCTGTCATCCCTGCTTGTCGGACTTTGGCCCTCGCTTGATACACAAACACGGGAACAAACAATACACAGCCTTGGTGGCTTCTGCTGCCTTCCTGGGAAAATCGAGCTGGAAATAACCTGCTCAGAATTGAAAGAGAAGAGCTGGTGGGGAAGTTTTATGCTAAAGAATTGTGAAAAAGTATTAAGACCAACTTTTAAACAAGAATTGAAGTATTTTATTAATAGAAATATTAATGGGAAAAGTAATCTTGAAGGGAGAAATCTGAGACAGTAATATTTTTCCAAAGAGAAATGCAGAAGTTAAATCAGTTGTTAGCAGTATACGGGATTGGTGGTGGGTTGTTAAGTTTAAAATTTCTCGTTTTTCAAAGTGCACTGTAAAGCTAAATCCAGCAATTAAAGTGGCAATTTAAGCTATATACTGCTTCTGTACTTCACTAAAAAAATTACTTGTTCACAGCAGCTTCAAGAAAAAATTCTCCCATCAATACCCCAAATCCCTCTTATTCCCAGTCAACCTCTCCAGCACAATTAACTCAATCCTAGCTAAGAGTAAAGGGTTTCTAAGTGTATGCAAATGGAGACCATTAGAAATAGGAAACCTTCAAGAAATTTTGTTGATATAACATACTTTCACACCTTGAACTAATTAAGGCAAGACTAGCACACAGTATTTAAAAAAAAACAAAAACAAACAAAACCAAAAAACTTGTTCAGCACTACAGTACAATCACAAATCCCAAAAACCGTATTTAAAGTTTTCTGAACTACCAGACTCCCCTCCCGCCCTTTTGGTTTTCTATGTTGTGGTTTATGCTAGGAAATATTAACAAAGAGCATGCAGTGATTTAAATCTAATTCAGCTTGGTTCATCACCAAAACCATTGCTACCACTAAAATAAACTTTCCTGTTAGCTAACTTTCCCCCCTAAGAGAAATGAAATCTAAATTATATTGCAAAGCCTCTAAGAATCTTTATGTATTTAATTGAACTTGCACCTCCACGGACATCACTTATCACTGAAGCCAAGAAGCAGGTAATGGAAAGATCTTTGGCTAAGTATGAAATTGGTCAAAGTAACAGACATTAAAGTTCTTAGCTGCAAGTTAAATCTGTCTCAGTTTGCAACAACTCTTATTTGGCAGGTGGGATGAAGGTATTTACCAAAGGTACAAGATGAAAAAACACATTACTCCAAAGGGTTAAGACCAAAAGTTAAAATTAACAGGAGGTAAGCACACATTTTTAGTAAAAACAGTTTTAAAAGGTCATAGTAAGTTGCTTTCTCTTACCCATTTCCCGGAGTACTGGAGCACCCTGGAGAATGACTCAGAGAGGTGCTGCCGGCACAAGGACTCTTCTTAGTGGATAAATCAAGCACACCGTCTGTAGAGACAAAGAATGACTTCAGCATTTGAAGAAACAGCATCAGCCATGTTGTCCCTTGACAAAACAAGGCTTTTGGGCTGAAGTCATATTTAGCACACAGCATTTTCCATTTTATTTTTATAATTATACAAACTAAGGCTTGGATTTGTTTGCAATTTGGCTTACAAGTGACTTCGTAGTCCTCAGAAGTCACGACAAAATTTGGCAAAATTAAAAGTGCATCTCTTACAAGGGCTAGAGAATAAAAGATGACCTACAATATACAACACAGCCTATTGCACAACCAACCCTCAACAGCCCTAAAATGAGACATTCTTCAGGTTTGTGAGATTTGGGGGACTTTAAGCCAGTATCTGAAATTATTTTGATCCAAATCTCCATAGGAAAATTCATTGAGAATTTCACGTTGGAAACTCACTTTCAAATGAACACACACACAAATGTGAGAAAACTCCTCACCTGGCAGCCAGCTTCACCCTTTTTTCCATGTCTCTGATGGGTCCCTACTGGCAGAGCTGCTGCCTCTCTCCTCTCTATTGTGCCATTTTACTCCCTCTCTTCTTCCATATACCAAATTGTTTTTCCTGCTGGACTGCTTCTTCCGTTCTCACTAATGGCACTTCCTCACGCTCACCCATGCTCCACTGCAAGCCCTTACGTACATTCTGCATTTCTAGGCAACAGAAAAGGGAACGCTTTTTGGCTAGAAAAGGCTTGCTCCCACTGCACTGAAACAACTTGAAATTCTGGTCATTTTAATAAGGTCAACATTGTCATAGAAGCAGCACAGCCATCTGAAATTCCTGGAAACTTTGAAACAAGGAATTTATAAGGCAAAGATAAGTGAAACCTGTTGGCAAGGCAAACCAGAGACATTCTGGAGCTCCTCGCTCATTCCATCTACTCAAGTAAATACCACCCAACACAAGAACAATGCAAGATGGCTTTCAGATTGCTTAAAGTTCTCATCTGACATGGAGAAAAAACCATGATAAACAGTGAACTAGAATTAACTTACGGAAAGCTGTTCTACCCACTGCATTTGGGAACACACCGTAACTCAAACTTAAGCAAGCATAGAATTCAATCTTCCTTTTCAACAAGGCTTAATGCAGCCACAAGACACAGAGACTGGATCAAGCAGCACCTGCTTTTCAAGAGGCTATACTGAACAGCACAGGCTGCTGCCCAAGGCACTTGCACCCACGCTCGCTTCTCCATCAGAAGGGTCATTACGACCTAGAAGTCTCTGAGAGCAAGGAGGACCAGCCTCGTGGAGAAGTTTACAAACTAGCTGGGCTCCCCTCACCCCACTAGAACAGAAATGTAACAAAAAGCACCACCAGCAGCCTTTCATGGCAGCCTCTTAAATCTCGCATTAACAAGTTTGGCAAAACTTCTTCCCAATTACATTAAATGTAAATTAGGAAAAAAATAGCAATAGCAAAAAAGTAGCATCAGCAAACAGATTACTGTATAAGTTAATACGCACATGTTCTTATTCCATAGCGTGTTATGAACATTATAAATTATCTTACAGCTTTTTCGTCACATGGTAGCTAAAGAACAGGTCACATACATGCTTTTTTCACCATACAATCCTCTAATAAAAAAAAAAACATGCAACGAAACTAGAAGCAAAACTGATTCTTTCCCTCTCTTTTTCAGCGAAAAGCTTCACAATGAGAACATGTTAGCATTTATAAACATATATGCAAAAGACAGCCGTGAAATACATTTGTAGTAGAATTGGCTAGAAACAAATGCTAAATGTACAGGTCCTCACTTCAAGACCAACACCATACAATCTTTCACTGCAGCTTTGTAACTGAAGTGTGGCGACAACTTTCAGTAAGCACCTTAAGTGTCCAGACGCCCAAGCTGCATATTACTGGACACATAAAAATTAGCCTTTTCAAAGGGCTTCGTAAACGTAACTTCAAAGAATAAAGGGATACCTACAATTCCATACTAGCTAGCAACAGGCTTTTTTTTTTTTTTTTTTTTAAAGGTACCTCTTCCACTTGAGGATGGACAGCCTACTCTGATAGAAGGATTTCAGACACTGACACATTTCTAAAGAAGGGTAAAGGGGCTAATTTTAATCCTATCAGTAGGATACGCTTATGATCACCTCTATTCAACAGTTTCAGAAAAAAACCCATTCACATCCTACAATCACTCACAGAATTTGCTTGTTAAAAAACATCTTCGATGGAATGCAAGGTTTTCAAATTAAAACAAGCTCTGCAACACTGTTACAAGTTATTCAATCTGTGCTCTGCAGAACAAGTCTATTTTTAAGGTAGAAGAGAAACATTTCTTCCAAATGCATAAACCTGGAAGTTTTGTACAGTTCATGGGTATCATTTTTACAGCCTTCACAAAGCAATTTCTCACAGATTTTAAAAGATACTGTTTTCACACTATGAACAGAAAGAAAATAAATCAGTCCTTCAGTCAGACCATACTGATCTTCAGAAAGGAGGCAACATTATGGTTTTCATGACCACGTGAACTTGACTTATCAGCAAGCATACAGTCTATTTTGGCAGGCTGTTTCTTGCAGCTCCCAGCAGGAACAGCACACTTGTACCCCGAGTTTGGAGCATGTCCATCCCCTTTGCCCTTCTTCAGAAAAATCACTCATTTCTACGGGCCTACATTCTTTCAAGAAGTCTCTTCTCTCCCAGCCATATCTAGCTAGTCATCATTTTATTGTAAAAACATCTACCACTTTTCCACTTCACATTTTGTGTAAAAGTGCAAACTCCTGATTGTCTGGTTTTGCAACAAGAAGGCCATTAATGGATTGATGCAGGATGCAAGACACTGATAAGAGTCCTACCTTGTTCACTAGGTTCTGACTGAGACTTTCTGACAGTAAGGTCCAGAGGTGAGTCTTGGTCAGCCATGAGAAGTTTGCTGAGCACAGGGTTCTGAGCAGTTGCAGCCGTGGGAGAGGAGGCGACCAGAGATGCTTTCAGCAGGCTTTGGTTCTTTGTGCTATTGGGCTGGCTGGAGTCCTGAGTAGAGCTATTTTTTGAGGTATATTCAGCAGCAAACTGTCGGATCATTCGCTGCATGATCTCACGGGCCACTAGGGGAATATTGGGGTCAGAGACCCTAGGACTGTCTGTAAATATTAGAGATTTTTTTTTAAGGACGCACTTTAAGTAAAACAGCTTTTATAATAAGTCATTGTTTATTTAAAAAAAAAAAACCTAGGAAAAAAATTGAAAGCCAAAGATAAAATAGTTTTTGTAGAAACTCTACTTTAGTCTTAGAATAGCTGAACAAGAACCATTGCTGATTCTGATATAACTGTCCCAAAATAACAGTTTCCTAAGAGAAACATGCAATCTCTCCTTTTGTTTTCAAATATAGATACATTTGACCAGACCTTTAAGAGGTGTGGAAATGGAAAGGAGAGCTAGACTCACGAAGAGAAGTACCAAATAATGAAGCTCATTCCAAAAAACTGAACAGGTTAGTTAATGGAAGAATTGAGTAACTTACCTGCAGGTAGAGAAAGGGAGAAGGGGGAACAGAGTTGCAGCAGTCCCCTACAAATTTACTGCAAAATAAAGCCCTATAGATCTGATTCTTCAAAATAATTCACACGAAGATCAAACGTTCAAGTGTCTTCCATCCCATTCTATCTATTCCTTTTGACATTTGTATCATTACAATCAATGCAGCACCAGGTGTTACCCAAAGAGCTTTCACATACACAGAAACCCAAGATGTCACATGAAAAGTAATTCTATTTCTAGAAGAGCTGCTAAATCTATTAGTAAGAAATGTGAAATCAAACAGGTAGACATTCAGTCTATTTATATGAAATCGTGCATAAATACAAAGGTATTTGGTGATATGGGCAACCCAAAAATATATTAGCAAAAAAATCACTATTTTAGACCAGCAGTAATTTGTGATGTCAAAGCAAATCCGTAGCTCCTAAATCACAGAAGCTAAGTCCTGCCAGTTCACTTCAAACACTGCTTGTATTTTCTGGCCAGATCTGGTTTAAGAAAACAAAACAAAAACAAAAAGCCCCACAACAACAACTACAGAAATGGCTCAAAAGGTTTGATTTTCTATTTCTGAAGAACATTCAGAGAAAATTGTAGAAGACCAGACAAATCTTTAAAAGCAGCTCTCAAAACAGAGTAATAGTAAAACGTTTACTTCCTCTTCAAAAAGAATTGCCCAGGTTGAAAGGTAATCTATTGAGATTGAACTATTAGATGCATTAGCAAAATCTTCTGTGGGACATTTCAACATTAGATTTGCCTTTTACCACCGTTTTTGACAAAAACGCATCAATCCAACAAACCAGCTTTAGAGTATCCGTAAAGGATGATTGACATGAAGGTTTGAGCACATATTCACCCACAAACTAGAGAGCACCAGTAGGCAGTTGTGTTTCTTGATGAAAAACTATATTGAGCTTTAAATACTTAATCAAGCTCAAATTCCTTCCTGTTAAGTACAGCTTTCTAAATGTAAGACCTTATACTGTCAACACATGTATTCTTACAGGGGTATAGTAGCTGTAAACTTCTGAGACATTTATGTAAATACTTAATAATTTTCTTGTAAAATTTACAGGATGTTTTATTGTAAGGACGAGACACTAGAGTTTTAAGAAATCACCAAGAGACGAGCCAAACAAAATTAGGTACATATATATTCTCATTTTCTTCCCAAATAGTCCACAAGGACACAGGCCTGGAGAAGCATGGAGGCTTTTTTCTGCTATGGTGATGTTTCTTCCATTTTCTAAGCTCTCTACTGTAACCTGCTGAAGGACATGTGAGAGGCTCTAGGAAAGCCCAGCGGGACACAAACCAGTGGCATGACCACACTGATGCCAACTATTTGGCATGTGCTTGTGGTGTATGTAAGTGGGGCTGGCAGGAATGCAGAACTCTATGGCACCTACGTTTTCTGAAGAATCAGGCCTTTACTGTGCACCCATGTTCATATGCACAATTCAGTAATGGGTTACAGCTGCGCGTATTTCCAAATTCAGGGAGAAAAGACTATATATTCCTACTGCCATGCATCTTTGTAATCTGCAACTTCAAAGAATCGTCACAGAGTGACTACCGAGAGCTTTCTAATGCTGCTCACGATAACCTCTCTAATTCAGGACACAAAACTCAATTTTCAACCAGAAGGGTAGTTACCTAGCACTTTAAAGGCTTCTTGCTTAATATAAAGCCTGAATGCTAAGGATTAAAGCTGTTCAAATGTGAGTGCAAAATATTTGTTGGTGCCTCCACAGCATCACCTGAAATCAACCAGATGTTTATTTTGACTCCCAAGTGTCAAGGTTTTTTGAAAAAAAATACACTAAAATTAACTAAAACAGAGATTCTCAGAGAAGAAAAATACAGGAAATATTTATCAGCTGTAAATAGTCTAAAATAGTACCTCTGAGCTTTAAAACCTTAATAGCTTTTGTGTATTTTATCTACACTGAAATCTCAGAAGGGCAGTATCAAACAAAAAAGGTATGATTTCATTAAATCGTCAAAAGAAGGTCCTATCCTGCCACGAGGCAGAGGTAACTGACAACTAGGTACCACCACCCTGCTTTCAGTGGGACGTGTGAATACTTGAAAGAAGCATTATCGAGTCAAGAGTGCCATGGGCACAAAGCAGAGAGAAAGTACATAAGATTAATGGACAGCAAACCTGTTCAGAAAGTTTGCTGATCTTGCTAATTACCTGTGTATGTTAAGTGCACGGGTGCACGTCCTTGACATGCAACAGGCATCTGTTTGTAGAACACTTGCAATTTCTCTGATCTGCCTGGGCTACAAAATACCAGTCTGTTACTGTTACTGGCAGTGAGGATGGAAGGAAAAAAATAATTAATCTCACTAGCATGAAACCAGGAGAGCCCAGCATCTCTGAGCAATGTAGGGACATCAGAGTTCTGCCACTCTTTGTATCCTCTTTGGTATGACAGTGCCTGGGGATCTCATGGCAGTGGCATGAGTTAGAATAACCTTTCAAACAATCTAAATACAGCCAAGCTTGACAACGATGCATTCAGAACTGACTTCCTGCCAGGCTTCTTCCCTTCCCTTATTACTCTTGCACCAAGCACAGCTTTGCCAGAGGAAGGAAAGCAAGAGTATATTAAAAAAAATTCTCAAAGATTCTTAGACATCTGAAGTGATTTCATTATCTTCATTCTGTATCTGACCATGGACAGAGTGTTAAACCCCTCATTAGCACACTGCAGTATCTGCCAATAGTTTTCCGACAATTAGGGAAGTATGTATTTCTAATAATACATGGACGTGGGTCAGACATAAAAATTTAAGCTCAGTGCTGAAGGGATGAAATCTTTAATAAAAAATTTGGAAGTGACAGAACTACTTTTTTTTTTTTAATCTCCTCCTCTCAGCAGAAAAGTAAAGTATATTTTCTCTAGATTTTTGTTTTCTTAAGTCCCTTCTGACTTTAAAGAGAGATGGGATGTTTAAAAGCAAAAGGAAACATTAACCTTAAAAGGAAAAAACCCAAACCCACTGAAAAGGAAGACTTGGAATAAAAGCATTATCTGAACTATCAGTATTAATGCAATAACTATCCTTCCTACCATCCTACACGCTCCTATACTTTATGCAATACATCATAATGTATAGTTTGTATTTATTCATTTGAGTCATAAAAGAAAGGCTAAGATACTGTTATCTACTTAAAACACCTTTAAATATTTTGGTCACTGGGAGGAAGGGCTGAGGACTGGCTACAGCAATTTCTAATTTGTTAAACTGAAGCCTTGCATTGTCCCCCAGCAGACAGGTTGGAATTACTGATTTGGCAGATTTTCTCACACATGGGTTAGACTGATAAGTACAATGTACTTTCAGTCAGGATGCATTTGGAAGCAACCTCTGGATTCCCATTTCTCAGATTGGTAGAAAATGGTGAAATGAGTTTTGTGCCTTTCTAAGAGTACATTTAACTGACATAACTCTCCAGAAGAGACTAAGAGGATTTTCTAGCATTGAGGTACTGTTATTGTTCTCACCATATTTTACAGTACTGATTTTCCAATTCTTTTGCTGATCACATTTTGAATTCACCATATATCCCCCTTAGCACTATTCCAACAATATTTCATACTGTGGATTACTGGGGGTGGGGTGGGTAATCACTACAGACCATAGTGAGAAGAATCCTGACCTTTAAGAAAAACTGCATTAGTACACATCCCATTAAATTAAAAATTTTTAAAAATATATTATAAAGAAATTACCCATCTACTACCATGACTGCCACTTTTCCCTTCTTCCAAACAGCCCACTCTCCTAAACACTGGTTTCAGGGGAGCAGTTCTGCTGGGTAAGAACTGAGCCATTCCTCCAGAAGTGCAAGACACCAGTGCTCTCATAGAAAGATTTGTTTTAGGGTTAAATATGTTATACTCTCTTACTCTGTCCCAAGCCTCCTACTTTATTTGAGAGTCAGTTTTTACTCTTGATAAATATATATAAAGAAGACAACTGAAAAATACTGAACATACAACGACAACTTGAACGTCAGATCTTTGATAACTGCATTGCATGCAAAAAGACCAGCAAGAGATAACCATTTCCCCCCGTCATTAAAACCAACCTTTTCTGTAAAAGACTGCATTGAGGAACTCTTCCGCTTGCCTTTCAAAACGAATGATTTTTGCTTGCTCTTGTCTAAGCAGAGCTTCTTGTCCAGCTTCCGAGGCTGGCTCATCCAGACTGACTAAGTGTTCCTGCAAAGATATTTAATATTTGTAAGATCTTCCTGACTCCAAAATGGATAAAGTTCCTTAGGCATTAAATATTTTACTAAATTAAAAACTTTGTTAGGTACTCAGCACAGAGTTGAATCTATTGAAATCACAACTTGATTTTTGTCTGCTCCAGAACATTGTACTTTTGTTTTCTTGTCGTAAATGCAGAAGAAGCCTGTAAGACTTGATAACATTATGGGAAATAAGACCCCACTATAAAGAAGAAGATTTAGATATTTTACAACATTTGGCTGCAAATCTCATATCTAGCATTTGTTCTTTGGCTATTACTTTTCATTCCAAGAAATAACTGTTGAAGGCTAAACAGAAAGTTCTCCTTACTCTACACAGTGTTCATGCAAACTGAGCAATAAATGACCAAGCATTAGCAACAAACAGGCCCTTTTGTGAAAACGCTCAGTAGTAGCTACTTTTAAATGAAATAAACTAAAGTTAAATGCTTACAACACCTGCAATGAATTAAAATTCATTCTGTCTCTTACAACTGGAAGCACCTGAGTTATCTGAAGAATATTTCAAAGCAAGTGTTTTAACTAGGATAATTATTAACTGTGTGAGATGCCAGGATAAATTAATAAATTAATAATTGTAAATACAACTTGAGAAACTAGAAGACAATGATTACAAAAATACGGAATCTAAACCCTTGGATTCCCCCCAGACACAAAGCCCTTTTCTCATTTCTTTCAGTTTAATGCCTTGCTCCTGCTTAGAAGAACAATCTCTTTCCTGGCCTTCTCTCTCCACTTTCATTTTAAGCTATATTAAAGTTACCTCTATTTACCTACTGCAGGAATGCATACACAACCACTCTTTGGGTTTAGGGAGTGTTTTGTTTTGTTAACCTTTACAAGGTATCAGTTACCATAATACCCAGGCTACATCTTGGTTTTTGGCCTCTACTGTTGATTTCAGGTTCATATCCTCATAGGACTAGAAGGCGGGGCAAGAACTGGCATTTCATTTATAATTCACAATAAATGAAGTCATTCTTAAGTTTGCGACGTCTCAACTTTAAGAGGTTTAATGAAGCAAGGTTACATAACCAGCCCATAGTAAATTAACACACAGAGCAGTCACATGAACCACACTCAAAGGGTAACAATATAAAACACTGCGGCCTCTGACCTGAACAACGTGGGCTCTCACCTCAGATTTGTAATTCAGCTTCCAAGAGTTCTCTACCAGAAGTAAAGAGAGATGCTACCTCGGTCAGGGCATAGAGACAAAGCAGTATTTCATGCTAAATAAAAAGTTGAGATGACAGAGGTGGCAGGCGAGTAAAACACCACACTTGCTCTGAAGGTAAGAGTCTGCAGATGCAAAGACCTCACAAAGCAACTGATATGTTTTTCCATACCAGACTGATTCCAGGCTTGCTCTCAAACCCGCTGGCTCTTGTAGGAAAGATTAGCGCTTTTGAGACAGTCTTAAAGAATACATATTTGAACTGATGGGTTAACTAAAAACAAAAGCGTTCCTCTCTGTGCCAGGTACTCCTGTACCAGTAACCAGTAGTAGCGCTCCGGCAGTTCACTGGCATTTCACAAACACAGTCAAAATGCAGTTGTACTTTTCTGATATTTAAAATATGTGAAGTATCTGTACAGGATTTCACAAGAAAAATATTTCTGGAGAATAAGCCCAATATTTTCATAAGAGTTACTCTTCAGATGAGACTCCATAGAACATACTTGCATACTCTTTTTGAAACTGTGTTTCTGCATCTGACAAAGTTTAATGCGGGATCTATCCTTGTTATTGACAGCCGTTCTGAGTCAAGCTCTTTTAAGCATTATCAGGATATATATATCAGGATATCAATCTTTTAGGCATTAGCAGGATAACTATAAACTCAGCTTATCAGTTTGTGTAAAAAGCAGACATTCGTGCTAATTAACTAACAACAGAAATAACCTTGGCATACAGAAGTGTTGGAAGAACCACTGGAATATCTAAGCATTTACAGACAAACTGCTCAAAGTTTTCCTTTAAAAGGAATCTCTGCAAACTGATGTGCAGAGATTTGGCTAGATAAGATCCATTAGAATTAGAGTTAATTAGCAACCCCTAGCTAAAGTCCCACAAGCCATTGCAAAAAAACTTTCTTTTAATTCAAAGGAAGGACAGAGAATTCAGAATTGAAGAAAACATTACCCCTTCAATTACCTGATCTGATACTCTGTCCTTTGACAGACTGTAGCTCTGGAAGAAGCCCAAAATAAAAATAACCCTTGGCCAACACAATACCTTTCAAATCTTCCTAGTACTTTCTGCAACTGAGACAATACACAGTAAGTACCAACCAAGAAGCCTGGTGGAAACCAACTCAGTATGCCTCACCATAAACAAGTATACTTTACATTACTCATATAAAGGTTATATATAAAGAGTATAATTTAATGTACCTAGGCTAACTAAAGATGTACATTTTCTACACAGAGAAGGAATGAAGAAAAAGGGATCAGCCAGAAAAAAAAAAGATTCTAAGTGGCTTACACTGGTGAATGGCTGAATAAAGGATCATTTGATCTGCATTCAGAAGAGGGGAATAGCAAGGCAATGGCAGTGCTTAGTTCTTACCCCTCAAACTAAGGAGCA
The DNA here is from genome assembly GCA_018403395.1 of Gorsachius goisagi. Lineage (NCBI taxonomy): Eukaryota > Metazoa > Chordata > Aves > Pelecaniformes > Ardeidae > Gorsachius > Gorsachius goisagi. The sequence continues at coordinate 275,427 of BOSO01001904.1, forward strand.
TGCATCTCTTTGCATGTATGGTTTTTATCAATGTCCACTCTAAGACATCAAAATTTAAAGAAATACAGGTATATAAAAGAGTCAGATACAACCTTGTACATAGAAAAAAAATCTCCAGTTATTTTATGGCATCTCCAGTACATCAGTGACTACATGAGGCAAAATACACTGGAGAGATTTCTGTTTATTGCATTTTTTATTATTTACTTATCATCAATTGTGTCACAATTATTTCAGCAATCTTCACAGGTGGTTCACCCCTAAAAGGAAATTTTAAGTTTCCACACTAAATATTTGATTGTGATTGCTATTCAAACTCAACCTCCAAAAGTGGGGGTTTTGGTTTGGGTTGGGGGGGGAGTGGGTGGTGGTGGTGTTTGGTTGGTTTGGTGGTGGGTTTTTTTGGTTTTTGGGTTTTAGTGGGTTTTTTTTAATTTTGTTTTTTACATTTTCCACCATTTCTTCCCAATAACCAGTACTTGGATCCACTATCTTCAATCTTACCCTCTCACTCTACAGTCCCAAAACACATCAACGTTTTCAGTACCAAAATGCAGGTAGCAAGAAGAAGAAAAACTTACTAATATTTAGATAGCATTGTCATTGGTTACAAATACCCCAGAAAAAAACCCAACCAGTTACTTTTACATATTATTTATAATGCAGCATTCATTCTATTCTCTTTGTGCTTCTCTTCAGGTGGGAACCATGCCCCAGAGCATACCTGGAATCCCATCAGTGAACCTGTAGTACCACTATATTGAACAATAATGCTTCAGGAAGAGATACTTGGAGTGGTTTGCATGTGCTCCCACAGGACTAAAGCTCTTTTTGTACGTTAAGATATAGAGTATAATTAAGTCAAGCTCAGGTTTGCAAAATGCAAGGTCAATGTGTGACCTTGAGAGACCACCTAATCCTGGACAGCCTGGCCTTGTCAGCACTAGTGCTGGATCCTCACTGAGACCCTCCTTGTAGGAAATGTCGATACAGAGATTCTAAATGCTAAACTGCTGGCGTGAAGAAAAAAGGTATGATGCAGGCTGGTTTTGTATAGACACGGCAACAGCAGCTCCATATTTAAGCCACAGGCCACACACAGACGGAGCGGGAAGTACCCACAAGCTGGAATAGTCCGAGATAATTCCTATCCATCTTCGTAGTGAAAATGGAGGGAGGCTTCCCACAGACCACCCAAGGCTGACTGGCCAACTCCTGTACCCTAGGGATACAATCCAGCCTCCCATCCCAAGGCAAGATCAGGAACAGTTAGTAAGAAAAAAAAAAATGTTTCAGCATCCCTAGGTTGTCTACTCCAACGCTTCCTTTTTCTTAAAAAGACTGTACAGTCTTTTTAAGTCTTAGCCAGTGCAAAGAATAATAATCTACCATATCCTGTAGACAAGCCTTACGGACACCAGAGATTGTCTTCTCTCCTTCTCTTCCTTCTACCTTCAAGACCAAGTCATTCTCATTCCTTTCATTTCAGTACTATTCAGTTTGCTTAAGTTTTTCTTAAAACGCTACACGCAGCTGAGGCTTCACCAGCATTTAGGTAAGAGAAGAAATTTCCTCTCCAGATATTAAGACAAATGCCTCTTTTGATATAGCCCCAAAAATAGTTTACTACTTTTACAGCACTATCACTTTTCAGACATCTGTAACTTGTGACTTGACAAAACAAGTCTGTCTGTCTGGTTTCTCAAATTTATTGAGATAATTTTCAATTCTGAGTATGTCCTTTAAAGCATCTAGAACTGTTCTCAGCTTGTCATCCACTAAAACTAGTTAGACTATCTGAATTTTTAAGACATCCAATGCTTACTGAACATACATACTACTGTAGTAAGAAACAGTATTGTTTTCTTATTGACTGATGTCAGATTTATCAAACTCAAAACAAATTTAACTTGACTGGTCCATAGCTTTTGAATATCATTTATTACCTATAGTAGAGAAAAAAGTCAGTGGAAATACAATATGCTTACATTCACTTTTATGCACAAGCAAAACTGTAACCCTGCATTACTACTAAACACAGCTCTTCAGGTTTTAGCCTCCATATCAAACTATTTTAAAATCACCCGATACAAAATCGGTACTCTAAATGCTTGAGTTCTAAAAAGTGATGAAATCCATTAAAAATGTTTTAGAGCATGTTCCAGCGCACTTGGGATCTCTGTACACAGTTTAAACACATTCTAAAGCCATCAAAAATCATAAGAGTTCTGCAACTTCAACTCATTTTCAGGTATTTCCTTTGCCATCTTCAATTATTCTACAAGTTAATGCTTTAAGTGATAGTGGTAGCTTCTCTTTGGAATTATTCAGACACTTACCACAGTTTACTTCTTACTGTTTATGTTCCTTCATAGTGAAAGGACACCAGATTCAGAGGCTGTTATTATGACTAATCACAATCAAGTAATGGCATGATATTACCTTTTAGGTGTTTGTGTAAAGCAATTACTTACGAGCTTTTAAAAATATCCAAATCATGTCAGAGTAACTTTGAATTTTAAAATTACTCCTTCACATGCTGTACCCTACCACACTTCTTCACAACTGGAAGAATTGTCAGAGGTCCTTGCACTGAAGCCAGGTATTTTATGATATTTCAAAGACCACACTCAACCTTCTGCTGTCAACAGCATGAAACTCCAAAATGTGCTCCCAGGAGTCATTTTCTCTCTTGCTATTTTTGTAGCTTAAATGTATCTACAAAATAGTTAATGTGCTTAGGAGTATTATCCTTGTTTTGCTCTTCCCAACTAATAAGATTAGTCATGTCCCCCCCCCCCCTTTTTTTTAATACATATGAATTGCTTTATGTAGCTTTAGACAATAACGTTTTCCAAATTAATATACTCAACTGAATCCTCTTCAAGGATTCTTTTCCCAATTTCCCCTCTTATTACTGGTGCTTTCTTCTGACCTTATCTATTCGCATCTTTAAAAAAAATACAAAATCTTAAACTAGGCTTGAGCTTCAACTACGAGCAAATGACAGTACAGACTACCTCATTTGATACAAACATTCTACATGGAGCCACAGATTTCTTCTGTAATGATAGCTCTGTCGGTTTATTTAACAAGCTGCACTGAAAAATTAAGAATCATAGTTAAATAGAGGTAAGCCAAGAACACTTAGAGTTCAATTTGTCTGAATTGTTGGGAACTACAGGCCGGTTAGTCTCACCTCTGTCCCTGGAAAGGTGATGGAACAACTCATTCTGGGTGTCCTCTCCAAGCAAGTAGATGAAAAGAAGATCATCAGGAGTACCCAGCATGGATTCACCAAGGGGAAATCATGCCTGACCAATCTGATAGCCTTCTATGATGGCATGACCAGCTGGGTAGATGAGGGGAGAGCAGTGGATGTTGTCTACCTTGACTTCAGCAAGGCTTCTGACACCGTCTCCCATAACATCCTCATAGGGAAGCTCAAGAAGTATGGTTTGGATGAGTGGACAGTGAGGTGGACTGAGAACTGGCTGAATGACAGGGCTCACAGGGTTCTGATCGGTGGGGCAGACTCTACCTGGAGGCCGGTAGCTAGTGGAGTTCCCTAGGGCTCAGTACTCGGCCCGGTCTTGTTCAACTTGTTCATCAATGACCTGGACGAGGAGACAGAGTGTACCCTCAGCAAGTTTGCTGATGACACA